>SOMO01000016.1:337795-351754 GCA_028128575.1 Paedocypris carbunculus | reverse complement strand
AATATTCACATTCTTAAAACAAGCTGATTCCAGATAAATGTAAGGCCCACAATATGAGTCTAAAACAAGAAATATGAATATGCCCTTTTCAAACTACAGTAGTCAATGTCACAGTAGTTTATGCCTGTCAAAGCTTTATAACACAACAGCTGGTTGCAACATAACAGACTAGTTACATACTCATCACGAACACACATAGACAATCTGTTGGGTTCTATGAAATACATACACACGCATAATGCATAAACAGAGGAGATCTGAGTGCGTGTCAAAGACAGACATATAGACAGGCAGATATTCACAACCTCTCCTGTAATCTAAACACACAAAGACCGACTCTGTATGCGGACAGGATGCGTTACCAATCGCACATATCTGATTTGCCACACTCATTAAAAACAGAAGCAAGCAGCTTAATCTGACAAATTATAGCCAGACAGATAGACAGAGTAAAAAAATATTTAATAAAAATTGAATCGTTTTCTATTGATGTGATTTACATTATAGCCTTATTTTTCTCAAGATATAGTAAATGAACAAAATAAGAAGTGTTTCTTTCTTCTTTATTAAAAATAAATTATGAAGTTGAATACTTTTTTTATTCTTATGTCTAATATAAGGGCGTAAGAAGACCGAAAGTTATTTGAGGGTTGTGAAGTTTCTTTAATTTTCTTGCATGGGTTTCTTCCGGGTCTCAGAATCCAATAAAAATAACATTTAATCTGATTTGATTGGGTTTCAAAAAGCAGGAATTTGTAGACATCAAATACAGTACATATGTTTAATTGTAAGCATCATTAAAAACTATTTAGAGCTAACGTAGACTTTGGCATTTTAAGGTCAATTCTGTTGTTTTCATTGTTAAATTTTCATTGTGACGTTTTGTGGATTCTATCAGTTTATTTGGAAATGGATTGAAATTTATATATACAGTGACATGAACACATAGACAACAAACCCGGAGAAGTGGGCAGTCGTTTGTTGTGGCACCCAAGGAACAAGTGGGCATTTGTAGTGGGCAAGTGGGCATTTCAGAAGTTTGAAAGCCCTTTAAGTGGCATCTTTGATCATTTGTGACCTGCGAGGTGGACTTGGACCCCCGATCCTCCTCGCCGTTTACTACAGGTGAGCGGACAGACATCAGCGGGGTAAGTGAACATAAAACAAGCTCTGTGAAGTGAGGCAACCAAGGGACCAAGAAACAATCAAAGCTGCAAGGACATGACAGTTAAAAACACATATAAAATCAAACCCTGTTAGCCGGAGAGAGTTTGTTTTGTCTGCCATAGCTTTCTGGTTGGATCAGTCGGGCGATGTGATGATGTCATTCGTTTTATCATCCAGTTGATTAATCCTTCTGTCAATTCCAACCCTTAATTCAACGCTGTGGTTTTTAGAACGCATCCAAGCAATATACAACCTGATTGCATATAAAGTCAGTGGCACTATAATGAGAGCGACGCATGTGTGTTTGTTTGCATGAGTGTACTTTCGTGTCTTTGGGAGCTTCAGGAATGTGTTCTGCGGAATAAATCACTGCTGATCTGGTAAACACTCATCCGACTCCTATTCACATACACAAGTCCTTGTTTGCTTCTTAGGGGAAATGTGTGTTTCAAGACACCCTAAAAAAACAGATGGAAGTCTCAATGGATTTAATCTGACTATGTATGTACAGATTGGAGCCCCAGATTAGGAACACGGCCAGGCTTGTTTCAAAATAATTATAGTCAAGCTGAATTAAACTCATCCTCTTAGGACGAAAAACATACGTAGCTGTTCCACATGTGCACGAAAGGTCCGCTGTAAATATCTCTGTTGTTTCACCTGATAATCCCGCTTGTAAACATGTTTTAAAGAGATGTTTTTAAAGAGATATGGAGTTAACTCCACCGACCAGATTATTTGAAACTGATAACAAAACAGCGCCAGATGTCGCAAGGTGTGGATTTGACAAAGCGTTTATCAATCACAAAAATGCTTTAAATGCCTCCGACAAGTGAGAAGCAGAAACGATGGAACAGAAGTCTGCCTGACGTCACGGCACTTTAGCATTTAGCATGTGAATGAGCTCGCCTGCTAATTCCTGCCACATTGGGTCTTATCACGGAGTGACTGATTGAGCCGTGTTTAGTCGTGCTGTACAGTAGTTTGACAGGAGACTTGTATCACATTGTTCTCCAGCTGTCCGAGCTACATATGAGAAACAAATGAATAATTCGGCCTTTTATTCTATTCACTGAAAGACAAGACATTCATCCCTCTGTCATAAGACAATAGCCTACAAACGTATCTCTCTCCCACCCTCCTCCGTGTCCTTCTCATTGTCCCTTATAAACCAGCCCCCCGCAAACTTGCATGCAATCACACCATCACACTCCTTCGCTAATTGATGGCACAGTCAGCGCCGCATTGAAAGCGAATGATCTGTGAGCTAATGCCTGATCTGCTTCTAGCTGGGTGGGTAAAATTGCCGGTCCCCGTGGTCCGGCCTGGTCTTTTGTGTCTTTTATCTGCCTCTACACCTGTAAATTGCCGATATTGTGGGTCTTTACAAAACCACACAGGTAAAACATTTACTACCAGGCCAGGACCAACACACCCCTGTCTCTGATCTTATCACTTCGGATGTTGGCGATGAAAGCGGACACGCGGCGCTCGCTCTGGTCTCGCATCCCTCAGGCCGAGGTCTCGGCCCCAAGCCCCCTTTTCCTCTAATCATAAGTTTTGGGTGGAGAGACACTATACAATTTAGTAATGAATGTCTGCATGTCTTTATACGACAGGAACCGAGACGAAACTCCTCAGGCACTGAGGGGAAAATAAGAGGACAGATTTCAAAAGATGTCAGGTCTTATTAGAAGGCTTCATTTGAGGAACTGGACATCATTTAGGAAAGAATAATACCTTTAAAAACAGTCTACAATTATAGTCAAAGAACTTCACACTGACATTAGTAAAGTATCAGTATGTCTTCCAGTCTGTTAGTCTCTGTCAAGTCTATCTATCTATCTGTCTATCTATCTATCTATCTATCTATCTATCTATCTATCTATCTATCTATCTATCTATCTATCCGTCCGTCCGTCTACTGACCAACTTAACGCACATTCACTCATCCATCTATCTATCCATCCATCCATCCATCCATCTATTCATCCATCTATTAGTCTGTCGGTCTGTCTGTCTATCGACCAACCTACCCAACACATCCATCCATCCATCCATCCATCCAACAAAGCACTCATCCTCCCTTCCGTCCATCCATCTATTCATGGTTTGGACACTGTTGGTTTAAACAACATCCACCTTTTTGCATGTTGAATACCAAAATCCCCCTTTAAATAAACCCCTTGTTCTTTAAATTCCCGTCTCCCCCCAATATTCCTCTCTATCCTTTGTAAATGGCCCATGGCCGTTTAAAGCTATCTGGTGCCAGTATCATGCTCAGAATCTCAATGCCTGTATTCTTCCACACATTCTCCAAAGCTTTTATTTTTTGGAATGGGTAAAAATATTTAAACATTTTCAGCTCTGTCACTATAAATTATAAAGGAAAGTTGAGAACAAGCAGATCAAGAAGAAAGAGTTTAAAAGGAAACTAGTGACGTGTTTTGTGAGAGTGGTGGCTAAAAACTAGGAATACCATTGTTTATTTTAATGATTTAGACAGATTCTAAAAAGATTCAAATTATGAAGAAAGATTTCAGATCTACATTAGGCTAAAACAAGCATCGTGCAGACATTATCCATACCTTTCCCCTCTTGCGTGCTTATTTATTACACGTGTTGGTGAAATCAATTTTGCCTTCAGCTACCAATAACAGTGCAATACTCTGAGCTCCTTTTAAGACATTTTATCATGTTTAAATCCATTTACACTGTGGCGTGCCATTATTTATTTTAAAGCATTAGAGGCACAAATCCAATTGTAATTATTTATTTATTTTTTCAGTAAAGTGAGAACTTGTGGATATTTTGGATAAAACTAAAACCTTGTTTAACCTTAACAGAGATAGTAATCAAACAAGGAAGTTGTATCCTACAACATAACATTCCTAACTAACATCAATTTACAAAAAACATAATTGACTTGTTTTAGGCAAGTACTATAAATATGAAAAACAACAACAACAACAATAATAATAAATAATAATTATTATTTTTTGCACCTTTCATGTCTCTCATTGTATGCAAATTATTGTATGCAACCCTACGAATAGTCGAAAACTGTATATGATTGCATAATTATTATATGTGTATAGATTCTGAAAAATGGAAATATTTTATATGTACTTTTACAGTTGTAAAACTTAATCAAATTGGATAAAAAGTGCTACCTAAAATAATTT
Organism: Paedocypris carbunculus; assembly: GCA_028128575.1. Lineage (NCBI taxonomy): Eukaryota > Metazoa > Chordata > Actinopteri > Cypriniformes > Paedocypris > Paedocypris carbunculus. The sequence continues at coordinate 347,402 of SOMO01000016.1, read as the reverse complement.
TTTCTTACCACAATTTAGTTGCAAACTATACAAAATGATTATGTTTCACGATCATTTCAAAACTCAAAAATATCTACATATGCAGCATATTCATTGATTGCACATACAAAATTTCTAAATGAATATACGATCTGAATTATAGAAAATTGACTATTGAATGCAGTTTATACTTGAATAAATCTGTATAAATGTACGTATAAAACTCATCCGTACATCCATTTTCAACAGATTGTTCCAGTTCTGGGTCACAAACTGGAGCCAAACACACTCTGGATTTGTTATCAACAATTCCAAATTGGGACACACAGACACACACACATATACATACCATCTACATAATGCTTATGACTTTTATTAAATGCAATCATAACATATTACACATGTTTAAATGAATATATTTGTGTATACAATCAGAATCATAGAAAAGGGACTGCATAAAAAAAAAACAGCTGCTCACAGTTAAAGCAAATGTAAGCAAATGGCAGTGCAATTAGTTAATTTTTTAGATTTTTTTTTTTTTTTGCAGATTTTTGCTTTTCAAATGCACTTTAAACTTCCTCTGGGCCCCTTCTAAGAGCCTCAAAGCCTGAAAAATTAAACTCCACCTAATAGAGGAAACAAGTGCCCCCTGAAGAGCACAAGTGTTCCCATTTGCTCTATGTTTCATTTTTAGAAGGTCGAGTTAACCTGACTGTGTTGATTATTCCGTTCGGAGAAAAAGAAGAGAGCGACCAGCTGCGTTATAATGGACAAACACAAACACACATATCTTATAAAACAAGACTGCGACCTCTTCTCAGCTCTGTCTGCATTCACGCACTTCAAAACAACCTGGAAGATCAAGAACACGCTGCATTTGCTTGCCTATCTATCTTTTCCCCCTCCGTTTCCCATGAATGTGCTTTTCTATGCTTGGCTGAGACTGAATTTCAGTTGCCTGTATTTAAATGGAAGGTAAATAAACCCATAAACCGTTATTGAGCATGGTCATTAGGTCAATACTGGACATTTTGTATGTATGTTTTTACTAAAATATAATTTCAACTTGAACTAGACTGGTATGTAATCTTTAGTGTCGAATTATAAAAGATAATGTCAAAATGGCCACAAGTTTAAAACAAGACCTGCAGGTGTCCTCTCTCTGTCTCTCTCTCCCCCTCTGTCTCTCTTTCTCTTTCTCACTCTCTTTCTATTCTCTTTCACTATTTTCTTTATTTTTACTGTGTACTACTCCAGTTATACAGATGTGCTGTGTCGACAAAGCTATTGCAAACCGCATCAACTGGACTAGCAAATCAATACCCGATGAGATTAGTAACATTTTTCATCATATAATAACATTTTCTTTGACATACTGTCTACTAACAAAAGCGATGCAGTTAGAACCATAGAATGTTCCATTAGAATACTGAAGCTAATAATCTACGCTCGATTAACCAACGACTCGTGGAACAAGGCTTGCGAGGAATTGTGTTGAAGAAAACAAGATGTCTGTTGAGAATGGTATAAAGTTATTCAGCGCCATAAGAGAACAATTGGTCAGATAAAAGTTACTGATAATGAGAAGCGGTTTTCAAAAGGCCCTTTTATCTACAAAGTAAAAACTGTTCAGCAATGAAATACTGGTAAAAAGCTATAAGACTATAAAACTTTAAAAGGCCATGGGAAGTACCAATAATTACCAAGCACTGTTTAAAAACTAAAAATATCTAAACTAAATTTTCATAAAGAAGTGATAGGTAATTTATTAAAAGTTAATATTTTAACAAGTCATTGTCATTTTTAGAGTATTTTTTCTCAAAAACTGTATTTAATTCTCTGAGATTGTCAAAGACTCAAAAGAGTTTCTTCATTAGGCGTCAAATATTCCAAGTCCACCTTAACATCCAAATACTTATCAACATAATCACCTACGAAAATTCCGACTATTTAAAAAAAAAAAACGGCAATAATGATTGCGTTTAACCTTGCAATGACTGTGTTCAACTCGAGATGAAGAGGACACAATTTTTTAGCAAATGCAGATGGCCGCAAACTTAAAAGGGCCATTAGCGTGGACCAGTAATGGGGAAAAGATAAGAGGAAAACAATGCAAAGAAGACAGTGGGAGGGGAAAAAGCCAGGCCGGTCTTCAAAGAAATATCCATTTTGCCATTAGCTCCGTTTGAATTGATTTTTCCCCCTCAAACACTAAGAAACAGATGCCAGGATACTTCCGTTACATGGTCTGCAAATAGGAAAAAAAAATAATGCAGAAAATTGAGAGACAGAACAAGCATTGGGGAAAGAGAGAGAGAGAGAGAAAGAGAGAAAAAAAACCCAGCATCCTTGAGTCCTTTGATTGCTATCTTGAGGCTATACAGTGCAATTACTGGCTGGAGCCATTAAAAAGACTTGATTACAGACAGACAAAAGCCAAACAGTGAACAACAGACACATATAGCAGCATTAGGGCAGGTACTGTCATCCAGCCAGACACACACAAACACACACGCACACACTCATAAACTCTCTCTCACACGGAGAGACACGTAACTGAGATAATTCCACCTTTAAACCTGAATGCATCACTGTCCGGTGTTATAAATATGCTCACAGCTTCTTCCAATTATCTCTGTGTCAATGTCTATAACATTCCGGTGCACCTGTCCTCCTCCTCTCTCTCTTCCTCTCCTGTGCTGTCTGCTTCAGGAGCCGGTGATGTCGACTCGGGGACGGTGATGCTCGGAAAAGCTGTCATTTTATTGACCAGGCATTTTTAAGTGCCCTCACTTATTCACACGCATGTAATAACCTGCTCTTCCACACGTCTCCACAAGATCAGACCAGATCATTTGTTTTCCGTTTTCTCACAGCTTTAGGGCTGACTCCCCCTTTCCTCTTCATTTACTGCTTTTCTCGACACAGCCACATCTGAAGCGCTAATAATTACAGGCCTCTAAAACTGACCGCTTTAGGGCAGCTGGAATCAGATTTTTTTGGCCTGGATGCGTCTGTCTGTGAAGAAAGTGTGATGCGGGAGTCGTTCGGACCGGGTGTGTGGTGCAGTGCTGGAAAGAGCCCACGTTTTTCATAGTTCTGATCCCGGTGTGTTGGTTCGACAGTCGGCGTGTCTTTACAAGGCCAGTTCTTCCTCGGAGACCCTTGTAGTAGTGATTAAATATATCCCCAGAGCAAGGCATCAATTACTGGGATCACACAGGCCCGACTGGCTGCTGCACTGGCGTCCACACAGCCAGGGAGTTGCGTCGAGAGCCAAGCCTGGCTCAGAAGTTCTGCACTTGGGCCAGACCTCGTCCTCTAAAGGCAAACTCTGGAAGATACTCAAGTCAGAGCGTCAAAAGCATCATGATTTATCCAAGCGAGTCCACAAACATACAGTAGTGGCGTCGCTACTAACCTTTAAGCTTGTGTTGACATCCCATCTAACAATCTCCGTCCATCTATCAAACTTGGCTTCTCAGGTTCAGTGGAGCATAATTGTCCATATTAGCGTGATAAACCCAAATGCTTGATTAGTATGTCTTCACAAACCCGTTCAAAACTCTAGAAGCAGATTTCTCTGTAGCGTCGATGACGGTGGTCTCAGGTTGATGACTTCACGTCTGGAATTGCAGCTATGTTGTAAATGGAACCCTAGAACTTGTTCATTCAGTTTTTGCATACGCTTCATTAGCAGCGCTGATGGCGTCTTTACGCACCTGTCAGTGGAAGAGACCTTCACTTGGAGCTAAAAGAGAAGATGTTGAGGGTAGGGTTAAAAGAAATGAAATGGAAGACAAACAAGCTGCTTTAAATTCTTGTCTTCACAAAATTCTTTTTTTTTTAAGTTGCCTATGTTGTTTTATCCAAATGTTTGCTAATTTCTTTATGACATGGAATATGGAATATGATATGGAATGTGATATGGAAATGAAGCCTATAATTTTAATATTTGAAAAAATCAATAATTCAAAAGAATGTAAAACATAGAGTATACTGATTATAAAGATTGCACACTGTAAATGTGTGTGTGTGTGTTATAATTACTTTTACTTACTTTTACTTTACTTTTAAATGTATTTATTTTTTGTGACTTAACTCAATACAAAGTTATTTTGCAGATGTTCCTTTATTTAAAAAAAAAAATAAATAAATAAATATATATATATATAACAAATAAAGCGATAGAATAGAATTGGATAGGATGGACTTTATTAAACCTACTGTGGGAAAATTTTGTAATTTAAGCAGTACGTCATACAGTATATACAATCTGTTTGAAGATGTTACACACAAAATTATGGAATCTGTATGGTTATAAATACCATATGTATGCAGTATAAAAAGAAACAAACAAATACATAAATAAATAGTTGTGTGGATGCCTTTTAACACAAGGAGAAAATGTTTGTATACTCAACTTTGACATTCACATCAAACAAAATCAACTTTATTTGTCATATATAGTGAAATGCTTTTGCCAACAATTTCATTATAAGGTAAACAAAAAGCAGAGTAAAGGACACAATGCACAATATTATTAAATATAATTAAATTATAAAAACGTAAGATATTTATACAAAATGTAAAATTTAAAAAAAAAAAAAACCCTTGTTTATAGAAAAGTATAAGCATACAATAATACTCTAATTTCTAACAAAGTAAAAATATTTACAGTATGTTCCAAACATGTATGTTGAAACAATAATGCAAGAAATACAAATCGTACAATTTATACAAATTAAAATAGTATTTAAACAAAATTATTCTTGGAAAATACAGTTTCATGCATATATCTGGGAAGCCCCTCTTATCTTCCCGTTTCTCTCCTCTCTCGCTTCGCTAACCTCCAGTGGAGGGGAGGGCTGAGGGGCGTTTGGTAGCCCAGGCTGAGCTCTCTGACTGGACTGTAATCCTGGCCAAATACCCCTGCCCCTTTATTTTTTTCTCTCTAGAGGGGCTTCTTTTGTCTTGAGGGGTCTGAATGAGTCTATAGAGACCGGCAGGAAACCAGGATGTGTGCATGTGTGCGTATCTGTCTGAGACAAGTTTTGGCTGGTTGTTTATAACAGCAGATTACATTTTATTGTGGTGATGTCAGATTAAGAAACCGTCATATTATCACGTCACAAGCATTGCAATCTCGAAACAAATCGCAACTCTTTCTAACGTAAATTCCCACACACTCTCAGTATACATAGTGTGTGTGTGTTTGTTGTGTAACTATACCTGAACAAGTTCATATATCACTTTTATTGTGTAGGCTAACCATCTGTTGTTCATCCAACATCCGACCAGAAAACATACCCTCATGTCTCTCTCGCTCTCCGGCTGAGCGCTCGAGTGGTCCGACAGTGGAGGGGCGCTGTTCTGGAATGCGGGCTATGAGTATTGTTTGTAAAAATAAACCATCTGGACAACGATATTCACGGAGAATTTATATTAAGCAGCTGAGAAAGCATGGCTTCTGAACATGGTTGTGATGCAACAGAGACCACACCATGAGAGAAGGTTTTATTTACGCTGATTTTCCTTTTAAATTCATGACTTCACCATGAGAAATATTGCTTATTATTAATCAGCTCTGTATATTTTATTAACAACAACGCACTAAAGTGTAAAGTAATCCGGAGTCTATATGAAATCCAAATGTTCTACCCTCCTGTTCCCCACTGATGTCATTATTTCGTACTTTTCTTTTTGAGGTTGCTCATGGCCTTCCATGGCCAATCACACACTGATGACCTCACAGGAGAAGAAAACTCCCCACTTACACACATATCAACATGGTGGCTTGCAGGCAAACTAAATAGCTACAGATGTGAATGGTCTGCTCGCAGTGACCATCTGGCCAAGTCAAATATTGCTTCTGCAGATTCTCACCCTTCTCCTGCTCCGCTTCTCTCTCAATACCTATCTGTCGGCCTCTGATGTGTATTTATCTTTGGCACGGCTTCATTGTCCATACTTCGCACAGGGGTGTCTGTCAACTTTAAAGCTACATGTAAATCCGACGCAGACTGCTGCCCAGGTGATTGTTTTGTGCTCTCCATGTCACGTCCTGCCATTACTGCCTAAGTGTGTTTGATTAAGTGTTTCAGAAGTCCCATGAACATCTGCCTTGAGTGACGGAGATTTGCAACGGATCCAAAAGGAATAAAGCTACCGTTCACTGTCCGACCGCTGTGATGGGAAGAAAATGTGCACATATACGTATATAATAAAAAACAATTACCCCAAAATAGCTCATGAAAATGTAAGCAGAGTAAAACATATTAATCTGACAATATGATAGACTTCTAATCCAAGAGTCAAAATGTATGTATGTATTTATTTATTTTACGGAAAGCATCAGGTAATCAGAAGAGCACTTGTTGCTGCAGGCGCCTGGTTTCCTCTTTTAACCTGAGCTCACATGGAGTCATAAGTAATTCAAGGCTTAGAGATCATGCATATNTATATTATAGTTGTTTACAGGACAATATTATTACTCCCCCTACAAAATACCTGTTATTATTTATAATAATAAAATAATCCCAATAAAACTGTTATTTGTATCTTTGATGGCTAGTAATCTCTCTTAAAGAACTTGCAAATTGAAGACAGAACATAAATATGTATTTGCTTAGCCTAAATCCCAATTTCACAAACCAGTAATATGACAGCAGGATGTATATCTTTGCGTTTGTTTTTATGATTCAGTGTATATATTTCTATATACACACATTACACATGTAAGGGCACTTTTTTAATAAGCCACATTGTTGTGCATTACATCATAAAAGAGTGACTGTATCCTCCTGTAATTAACCCCACCCCCCACACATAACTATACACATATGTAGACACAAAGCCTGAGGGATTGCAGTTTGGGAAATGGGATAAGAGATGTGATTGTGAACAGCTTCTTCTTGGTTCCACAGATGTATTGCACAGTTTAAGAACTTGAGAATTTGCTTAAAAAAAAAAAAGAAATAAACCAAATCTCAAGTTGAAGAAATAAAACCTTGGTTTAGAGTTAAAGTTTTTTTAGTGAAAAGTTTTTTTTTTTTCCTAATGCGCATTGTCATGTTTTGCTTTTTGATCAAAGAATTCCTATAATACAATCCTCCGAGGCTAAGCTTAGCTGAGCTGTCATTAAACTGAGAGATGTACTGTTATAATGCAGGATGTAGGCAGATTGAGATCGAGTTGGTCATGTTCTGAGCTTATCGGATCACAGAGGCCAATAATAGCAGTGGAATAACTCCGGTGACGCTCTTCAGAACGCACTTTTAATTGGTTAATAAATTCTGCCGATTATGGGGCGGAATTCCCTCAGGTTGAGGAAGTCACCTTCGATAATCTGCTCTCAGAGACATCAAACGAGTCGGTGTCACTGGGTGCAAACACTCACAAGAGGAAAGTCAGAAGCCGAGCAGGTCAAAGCTTCTATATCCACTGAATGCCAGATATATTATGCTTAGAAAAATGGCAGGAATTGTAAAACATTTGTCCATGTGCTTCCTAGGAAACCCGGAATCATGTGAATTGTACACAGCCACACAATTGGATTACCAGATTAGCTTATCTCACCTTTGCCCCCTGCTTGTTCTCAACACTCGACAGACTGGCATTGTGATCCAAAAACAAATCACCATTTATGACAGAAACACGACTAAAGCAATCCCGGTGTCTTACCTGAGGTAAGCACATACCTTACCTGAAGTAGAAGTTTTACTGAAGTAATACCTGGAGTATATTTGACGAGAGACAGGTCAGATGTATTACAGCCTACGTTAATCATAAGAGCTTAACCGTAATGAACATTGTCTGAATCACAGCCTCTCTACTGCAAAGAACAGTTCTATAAATGGATCCAGATTTACAAATGTAAAAAGTAAGTTGGCGTCCGTGGATGACAGAATTATGCAAACACTGTTAAGGTTTTGTGAAATACAAACAAGGACAAAAATAAAGATGTTCTCCTAATCACTAAAGATTTGCAACGCTAATGCAAAGATTGCAGGTTTGGTTCTAAAGAAGGACGATCCAGGAACAGGACAGTTACTTAGATTACAATCCTTCTTTATCCCTATTGTGTCCTTGAGCCAAACACCCAAATTCAGGGATCCAGAAATCCTGGTTCTTCAAATCCTGGTCATCAGATGATGAGCAACTGGGAAGTAAGAAGTTGATCATTAAAATGGCACAATTTATATTTATGTATTATTATTTATGTATTATTACTCCTCCCCCATTATGAATCTAATAATGAATTGTGAAATCAGTTGTTTAGGTTTGAAGTAATTTGCTTAAAACACACCGTGCACACACACACACACACACACACACACACACACAGATGTGACCATAATGTGTGTGCACATTATCTCTGGATCACTGGCTTGGAGCTTTTTAGTTGTTTTTACCATTTTGTATCACAGACTCGCACCATTTTACACGCCCATCTACTACACGGATTAACAGAAGCGTTCCACAGACAGATTTATATTCTTCACACTTTTTATTATCATATAAATTAATTCATATTGTTATTTAACTTGTCCTTAAATCAACTTTTTTGCAATCAGAAACAATATTAAATAAAAGTATTAATAAATCATAAATAAAGAGAGGCTTTCAGAACGAGAGCACACTTTTGAATACACAACAACAACAACAACAACAGGACCCGACTTAAAGTATCAGATCAACACATACGCACTAATCTTATTTTCTCTTCGTCCAACATATGCCTCATGTGAGTGTCTTGGCCAGTGGCGGTCTCTTACAGGAGCTAAAGACATGCTGCTTCTATTGGCAAAAAGCCTTTGAACAAAATGACTTCCTGTAAATACCACGGCTGTAATTAAGTGCGAGCAAACAGAGAGCAGGTCCCACAATTTGTAGCACAGCAAATCATATTTCCACGCCAGCGATAAAGACATAACCATTGATTTAATACCAGGAATGTCATAATTATTTTCCTCGTCTTTTCTGTTCTGCGAAGGAGATCGGGTTGCTGTTAATAGGCGTTGGGCTGAAAGCTCTAATTAGGTTTTGTTGTGGACTGTCACTGACGGAGAAAGAAAAGAAAAGGTGGCAGAGTAAATAAAGTTCCCAGCACATAGGCCAAGGCTGTAATTTGAGCTCAAGCTCCTGTACAAGGGTTAGCGTGAATCGCGAGCAAACACAGAGCGAGTAATTGTGAGGTGTCGACCCACACCTTGCGTGATTGGGACTCGGTTTGCGTCCGTGTGTTTTCGAGGAGGTTGCGAGATCGGGGGTGTATGATTAGTGGGGTATCCTCTCGCTGTGACAGCAGAGCAGTGTGTGAACTAACACACACACACACACGCATAGTTTACATTGTCAACTGATTTAATGGGAGATGTTCCAATGAGAATAGTAGATAATTTACTAGCTCATATTTAGACGAAGGAGGAGAACAATCTCAGCAGACGGTGGAGATGGAACATCAAAGCTTATTATATGACATCACACACACACACACACCACACAGGTGCAAGAGTACTAGAGACAGAACACAAAACGATGGAATATTATAATCCAGAACGACATTCATTTCCAAATGCAAATGGCTGTTGAGGGATTGATGAAAAACAACATTACAGGTGATTTG
>SOMO01000016.1:168618-180118 GCA_028128575.1 Paedocypris carbunculus | reverse complement strand
GTTCTTCCAGGTGCATTTTATCACCTTTTTCACATAATAAAAAGGAATAAACTAAAAAAAGAATTAAAGAAAATGGAAAGAGCTGTGTACACTTGACTGTGTGTTGTTACTCTGAGTCACTTCAGTGCTTGTTCTGTTTGCTCATTCAAATGAGTCTTTTGTTTACCCTCACTATCTCGACTCTTTGCTCAGCGAGCCTTACTAGTATTTGCACACCTGCTGTCTTTGTCGTTTCAAACAGGACAACCTGGAGCCACAAGGCATTGTGGGTATGTGTAACATCACACCAAGGAACTTGACAAAGAACTAACACCAACACTTGTGTCATTTTGGAATAATATTTGAGATGAGTATCAGATATTAATCTTCAAGCATAATCTTGACACTCTCCCAGCTCCCTACACAATGAAACAATAGTGTGTGTCATTGGGGGGAAACACACACACACACACACACAGTGCTCTACACATTGGTTGTACCAAATGTTTCCTCAGAAATGGATGATTCAGAGCTAAAGCTTTTTTTTTAAAAAGTCAGTGAAAATAAAACAGGACAACGCTTTGAGAGACCAAAATATACATTGCCCCTCCATTGAAAATATATACCGTATACTTTTCCTCAAATTCCTTTTAGCTTTAATGGTGTATAAAAGGTCAAAGGAAATGAGAGCAATTATGAGTCTAGTTATAATCTAAGACTGCATTTGAGGAACAAAGCTCTTTATGCATTTAGAGAAATTCTCTCTACCGTCACGCTCAGCACAGAATCATAGACAACACTTCACAATACACATGCTCACTGCACATGTATAGCTAATGCATTCATTTTTAGACTATAATTTTTATTCTAAGAATAACTTGTATCTGCAATTACTGTAGATGGATTCAAGATTGTGACAAGTGAAAGAGGAAAAAAAAGAACGTATTTGAGTTTGTCAATATGTCCACTAGGGACCAAATAGATGTTGTGCTCTGCATTTAACCCATCTAGTGAAGTTACAAAGGTAAAAACACNAGCCAGAGAGGAATTCAAACCTGCAACCTCTTGGGCACGAGTCCAGTTACCACTGGAACTGCTCACAACTGTGTACAAGCGTACGTGTGATTATAAATTATGTACAGTAAGGGTCATTTGCTAACATTATTATTTATTAGAAGCTATTGTGAATCAGCACAACAACATGACAATTGTATGTCCTCTGATTAAAACGTTAACCCAAATGCAAATAGTAATTTGTACAATCAAATTAATCTTACTGGTTTTCTTTTAGTAAGAACATTTTTCAGAACATTTATTAACTTTACTATGTCGCACTTCACAACAGCCAAACATCTTTAGAACTATACCATAGATATATGGTATAGGTATATATGGTAGATAGAGTACCATATAGTCCAGTAATATACAGTAACTGCACAACCAGAATTCACATCAAATTCATATTCAAAAACATATTCATATTAACTAAGCTGTTAATATGATCCATTTATTGTTTTGGGGCACAGATCGAAAGGACTGTGCAGGCGTGCAGAGCTGCCACTTCAATATTACAGGGTGAATTAGGTTTAAAACTCTCTTCATTTTCTAAAGTGAAGACATTTACATGGAAAAGCAGTTGTTATTTCAGTTGCAGAGTTTTTGTCACATGCAAATACTGTGGATGTAGAGCATTTAAATGTCTGAGGAGAGGAGGAAGAGAGAGAGAGAGAGAGAGAGGAATGAAAAAGAGAAAGACGATGGATGGATGGATATAAATATAGAGAGAAATAAAGAAGAGAAAGATGATGGATGGATGGATGGATGGATGGATCAATGGGTGGATGGACGGTTGGTAAATAAATGGGCGGACAAACATTGAGGGATGGACGAATGGAAAGAGAGAGAGAAATAGAGAAGAGAAGGATGATGGGTGGATGTGTGGGTGATTAGATGGATGGATGTGTTAGTCCTGACCCCACAGTGACAGAAAACTGACTCCGACAAACTAAAACAATGGATGGACAAGTTTGCCCTCACTCTTACCAGTCTATTGTCATCAGTGCAATATCTTCTGAATAATCAGCATTCCACATCCAGAGTCTTTTGTTCTGCTCAATAAGACTACAGAAGTGTTTTTGGAACAGGATGAGAATCAGAATTTCAGCTGGGCTCGGAACAAAAGGAGGAGGACATGCTAAACCCTCTCCACAAAGCTGACTGGCATCAGGACAATGCGTTGTCCGATGTGCTGTGCCCTTAGCATGGGGCACATTCCTGTCTCTGAGAGGAGCCACCAAACCTTTGTTCAACACAATCTCAGGGGAAGATTTGGTGACCGTTTTCAGAAGCTTTGGATCAATGATGCCTTTCTCCTTCCCGAGTCGTACTTTTTCCTCCTTCTGTTTTGAACGACGGTCCCAAGCATCCTGCAACCCAAGTTCCTTCTCTTCATTAAAACCCATTCCCAAAAGCGTCACTCGCGTCAGCAGCCAATAAGCAAATAGATTCTTACGCTTCCACTTACATCAAAAGTCGATACGGAACCAGACGAGGCATGTAGGTAACAGTGAAGGAAATGAGATGAAATGCGTTTACAGGAAGCAGCATGTAGAGGATTAAAGGCATGATTTATGGAGCATGATCTGGCCTGGCTAATGGTGTGTGTCAGCTACAAATTTCCATATTTGCCCATGCACACAACATCATATAAGCCAGCTACTAAATCAATCACAGTGACTATTAAAGGGTCTGCTGATAGGGGTTAGTGGAAATGAGCTCTTGAGCCTTGGGCTTGTACTGGCATGGCTACCTTTCTTGCATCAATCACGGACGCATCTAAGATTGCCATCGGTCACAGTTAGCTGTGGAGGTTTCAAGTGCATCGCATTGCTATTTACTCTGAAGGATGACACTTCCCACGCAGCGAATGAGATACACAGCATGTCGGCTATGTATGCGAGTGGTGCTCTCACCACCGAGTGACTTCTGGTCCTGGAGGCAAAAATCACATCAAGTCTAAGTTCACTTAAAGAAATGGATCAATAAAAAGGCAACAGAGTGAAGGAGGGGGGGGCACAAAGACGGGGAGGATGGCGAGAGGTCGAAACCGAAGACACAAATGATGGGAACACAATGTGATTGCAGTGTCATTTTGTTAAATGTCAGTACTAGATCTGAACGTTCAGTTTGCGTGTTCCGTGCATGACAAAGCCCGGGTCCAAACAACCACCATTGCTTGTATCTACGCATAAACATTTTTTTGTGTCGTGTGCTGATAAAAGCTTCCTGTTTCCTTGAAGAAGTCTCCAAAGCCTGATGCTAATAAACAAATGTAATGAAAAGGTTTTCAGACCCCCACCTCTACAACCGGCTCTCGCTGCGCCGCGCTACAGATGCTGCAAAATTATTTATTGACGGCGCTGGCGTTTCATCTAACATTTGCAATTTCCTTCAGTTGTCGATCGAGAAGATAATATGTCCTTTCAGTCAAATATATTTTCCAGAGGTTTATCTCTCCTCGGTGAATAACACTTGCAGCTAAACGGCAAAAGAGGTGATTTCCTTTTCTTCTTTTATTTAGCAACGCTAACGTCTGCTGACAAACCAAACTCGGTCGTGAGAAGAACATCTACATACACAAACTCGCTTCCCGTATTCAAAAGGATTGGATGACATCAATTAAGGCTGGTGAATTAGATCCACACGCCTTTCAGTGCTCCAACACCTGCTACGTACACTGTAACACTGTAAACAGATCTGAATGCCAGCGCATGTTTTAGGAGTAATTTTACCCTGGCTCTATGGATCAGCACAGGCCTCGGTGGCATGGAGATATACTGGGAGACCAGAAACCGTGGTTGTTTACATGTGAATGCGTGGCTGTAATTTGCCATCATCTCATTTCCTCAGGCCTTTGTTTTTAGTGCAGGCCATAAAACAACATCTGAATCCATTCGACAAAGTCCACACAGTTGCATCTCTACAACTGACATGGATTCTCCTCTGTCGTGAAAGCTAAAGCTGTGGCTTCGACAATAATAGTGTGTAGAAATAGTTTGCTTCGCTCGTAATGGGAATATTACCGTCTTTGGGAAAAAGTATTACTCAAATAACAACTTACACAGCCGCCAAAAAAAAAAAAAAAAAAAAAAACAAGGCTTTTGTTTAAAAATAACCCACTGACACTTATAGCTTTCAGCCCGCACTGAAATCCATTTGCTAGATTTCTTTCCTGCGCTACTAAAAACCTTTTCATTAAAGGTTCTTTTTTGTAACATGAAACATTTGGTTTTTTTTTTTTTTTAAATATTGTAACTGAAGGAAACTGAACATTGTATGCAATCTAAATCTGTTGTTGATAATTACGAGTAAACACTTAAGTTTAGCTATGAAAAAGAAGTAAAATGTCATCTGGAATGGAAATAATTCCAATCTGTCAAAACAATCTCTGATTTGTTCTATAAACATTTTGACTAAACCCACACAACTTGTCATTTGCTGCAGCGAGTTTGTATAAAAAAAAACCTCCGTGTTGACTAAATCAGCCTTTTATGGTTTTGTTTTGTATTATCTCTTTGGCATTTGTGGTGTATTTCACAGTTAAACAATGAAAGACTAACGTCTGAATCTTTTCAGCACTTAAGTGATCCATTTATATAAACTACAACTACACAAATATTTAATCCAGAGTAGAAATCTCTTTCATAACTATGTGAGGCTCTTCCTCAGAAAGAAACGTTAAAAGAAAAGTAAAAAGAAATGGAGACCGAAAAACAGGCTCAGGAATGCTGACAACAACAAAACGGAAATGTGCTGTATCATTATTTATGCAATCATAACACAATGGCCTTTGCAAAGTTTTGAGTGTTTCCAATCAGTGGGATAGAACACCTTTGCAAAATGATTCCACTTCATCCATACAAATATGTAAGACACAAGAGTAATGCAGCATTTTACTGAAGATGCAAATCAACCCTACCTGACATTATGCAAAGCACCACCACAAAGCGATTGAATTACAAAGTGAGCACAAGTAAAACTGACTGGTCTCTAAAGCCCTGCTTAGACCAAGACAAAAAAGCATTGTTTTCAGCATGTTTTTTTCAAAGTTTTATTCACTGTCGATAAAATGAGTGACATGCAAATCCACTACCTGACACAAGGTGGTGTGCACGAGCATAGTCAAGTCACAATTGTAATGTTACAGTAGTAATTTTGTTACATAGTCCTAGCCATACCTAGTCAGCCAGCTTAAGATTTGCCAAGAAATGCAAAATAACAAAAATAATATATAAATAATAATCAAAACAACCTGAAATTCTCTTTCAAATTTGGTGCGCTTTTACACCTTTGTGATTTTCACGCAAAAATAAAAACTCACATGTAAAATGCCAACATTTTCTGCCAGCAGAATTAATCATAGTGTGGTTTTGTCGCTCCACACCAAATCTGGACAAAACTGAAGATTAAAAACAACCCCAATTTAACTAAATTGAATATGTCAGTCAAAATACCACAAATACCTTATATAGCTTCCAAAATGGGCAAAAATAAAATCATATTCCATTCTGAAAAAAAAAAAAAATTATAGGCACGGGTTTATTTAAGCCGAAAGGAACACTTTTCTAGTAAATTTCCTTGACTGCTACCACATGTTCTCTTCATAAACCCAATGCTCCTGCACAAACCACACTCATTACCCAGAATCCACCAGATTCTGTGTGGCTGGAGACCCTTATAGCAGCCTCAAGGGCACGATACTCTAACTTGTTAGCCTAGAGTTGAATCAAGAACTTAACAGTTGCAGATATAGATCGACATTGACTTTATCTTGCGGTGCACTGAATATTTGAAGACAAACTTTCAATCAATAACTTTGCTTTCTTTGAATAAAAGTTAGGATTTTTCACTTCCACAATTTTGTTATTAACCTCAAGAGGAGGTCAAGGACATTACAACATCCCATTACCCATATTCTTACGAGAGTTATTCTGGCTACTGAGCAGATGTAACATGAGATGGGAAGACCAGCGAAGAAAAACATGGATTAAAGTTCATGGCTTGTGAAGAACCACTCCATTGCAATTACTACGCT
The DNA here is from genome assembly GCA_028128575.1 of Paedocypris carbunculus. Classification (NCBI taxonomy): domain Eukaryota; kingdom Metazoa; phylum Chordata; class Actinopteri; order Cypriniformes; genus Paedocypris; species Paedocypris carbunculus. The sequence goes on along the minus strand of SOMO01000016.1, from coordinate 174,045 downwards.
AATGAAATTGTTTAAACTACACGAGGATTAGTAATCTATGACATCATCCCAAACTATTCAAAAGCTAACTATAGCCAAACGTCAGCACAAAGTTATTTAAAGAGTAAAAAAGGAAAGACTTGGACCTTCTGATGTCTCCATTTATAAGTCTGTGAATTAGTGAACATCAACATTTACAGGGAAAGCTAAAATCCTAGAAACACACCACCGTTCCCCCAGGAGCACATAAAAACATTCCTGTCATATCCAGCAGAGTCCGTAAGGCAGCACAATTCACTCATTGTCCAGTAACACTGACAGCCTTTTATAACGCAGTAATTTTAAATGGTGAAGGCATTAAAGATGTCACTGAAATCTGTAGAACTCAGAGTAGACGTGATAGAACTCGCATTGCACTTTTTTAATGCACTGCACTTAACATATTTGATGTTAGTAAGGAAATGCCAAGGAAACTAAAACTGTGACTGATGAGTGTTTTTTATGGCATTTTGAACTTCATTCCATGATTTATTTGTAATACATTCTCTACATTATGCGGTCAACAGTTTGACTGAACTCGATCTTACTAGTAACCACATGTAAACTCATGTTACATCTGTTTATTCTATATATGGACAGGTTTCCAGGTAAAACATTGTAAAAGAAAAAAAAATGTCAACATTATGTGTTGTAACTTATGTATTGGTAAATACTGTACTTGGAACTTAAAAAACAACAAGTATGATACAAGTCGATGACTCTACGTAAAAAAAACGTGCAAACCAGTACTTAATTAATTACGGGTTTAAAAAAAAAAAAAACATTCTCTTGTTAGTTTTTAACCGATAGCGTTCAAAAGGCTTGCCACAAGAGAGCGCGTTATGGCAGCAGCGTTTCCACCTGCTCCAACTGATGGAGTTCCAGAACGTAAAACCACCACAAGCGTTGCGATAAACAACTAGTAAAGTTTACGAAAACTTGACTCTGTTAAAAACAAGTGTGAACGGCGGGGTAGACGACACACGGCACGGCGTCAACTTTGGCCGGGTAGTTTGGCGTCTCTCACCTTGTTGTAGTTGTAGTATCCCAGGCAGTGGGAAAAATCCAGGTTCTGTGGGTCTCCAGGGATAGAATTCCCTCCTGCTGACGGGTAAAATACATCCATGTTTCCTCTGGGTGAAACGCGGCACTATGCAAAGAGCGAAACAATTTCTCGCTCACTTGTCCTTCAAAAATCCAGTCGCGGAGAATCGGCGCACAAGACGGGTGGAATAGTGCACAAAGTACGGTTCGAAGGGCAGGATGGGGCCGTGCGAGAAGTTTCAGTAATCCTCTTTTAATCGCGCCGGTCGCTGGCCATAGTTTCGGGACGTTCAAACTGCTCCCGTGCTGCTCGGACCAGGCATGGCTGGAGAAGATCAACACAAAGAAAGCCGGCAAACAGCTACTCCGCCGCTCACACGCACACGCGCGGAGACAGTGGCCGGGTTTAATCTGAACCTTCTTCCCGCGCTAAGTGTTTCAAAGACGCCTCCATCAATCCACACTTTCCGTCTCAAATTGCGCGCTGCCGCTGAGTTAAAGAGCCGGGAACCCTTCAGCCTCTCAACGCTTGGCTAATGAAATCAAACGATCTTCTGCGCACGTGGCTTCAGCGCTCTTCGATGGTCACGTAAGTCCACGAAACTTGTGAAACTGCGATTACAAGCCTTAAGGGAGTCGCTGGTGTTTACTTCAGCTAACATCAAGCTGTGATGGAGGAGAAGTGGGAGCGAGAGTGAGTGAGTGGGGCTCAGTGCGACCACTCCCCGAACACCCATCGCCACTCCCCTACATCAGGCTATCACAGAGGAAATCTCTGCGCACATGCTCCTCACATCTATTCATATGTGCAATTAACCAGCAACTTCTGCTCTTTTTTTTTTTTTTTTTTGGCTCTGCACTTGTTTTATGCTATAGAAAAAAATTTTGCAAAAAAAAAAAAAGTAAAAACAAATACGAAATAAAAAAACAACAACAATGCAGGTAATAATAACAACAGTATGGGTTACTGTTATTGTTATTGTTGTTGTTGTTGTTGTTGTTGTATTCATAAAGATATAAGTCTAATGAATATTAAAAGTGTTGTTGTTTTTAGTGTGTTGCTTGTAAAACAACAACAACAACACTGAACTAATTTATATTATTACTTTCATGTTGCTCAGTCTGATTTTAGTAACACGAATGGCTGTGAGTTTTGAATCATGTTATTCTTCCAGTGTCAAACTGCAATGTAAGTTTCTTTAAAAAGCTTTATATAAAAGAGTTTGATGCAGATTTGTGTTCTGATTTGTATGCATTTTAAAACAGATTTAGTTATTCGGCTTTTAAAAATGTGGAATAATTAGATGTTTTCCTCTACCGTATTAATTGCAACTTTAGAAAGTCAAATTGTTTAAAATAAATAATGTACATAAAAGCCACACAAATGAGTCAATATACTAAAGTGAAGTATATTCTGTATAACAAGCACGTTTGTCAATTATATATCGTGGCATTAATATACTATGTCGATTATATACATTTAATACTTGAATTGTCATTCATTACAATGGTGTCAGATTTGAAGACTCGCAGATAACAGATGTGGCCTGTCTCTTCTAAAGAGAACGACAGAGAAAGATAAACACATTTCTTCAAACCTATAAATTCCAGAATTAGTCGTCTGAATTGGTTTACAAGCCGAGGTCGTGGCTGAACAGTTCAATATGTGTTTTTTGTTTGAAAAGCGAGGCACATCTCCAGCTCATCCTACACAAGCCCTGAAAATCCAACATCAGAGAACTCCATGTAAGTCCCAACATAACAGAACATTAAACTCTAACAAGTCTCCCTCTTTTCTCATCTTGCTCAAAACACATTAAATATACATGTTGAGAACTGGAAATTCTCTGGCCAATTTTTTAAAGCTAGAAAAAGAACACAGAGTTGCGCTTTGATTTGAATCTAGTAGCTCGGGTAAAACTACAAGACATTTTAATTTACATTACTCAACATGACAACATGGATAAAAGTGCCTGTTAAAGGAATAAATAAATATGTAAGCGGAGGTTTCTAGAACACAGAGAAACTTGAAATTATGAGAAATAGGAGTGAAAAAAGACATGTCAAATGTGTTCCACATAGGCTAATGAAATTCTGTTGAAACTGTCATTCCAACTGTCACCACCAGGGGCTACAGACACGTTACTGCATATTTATTACTGCAGCAATATATTGAAAAGATGCATTCAAGGTCATACAAGTTTGAAACCGGTCACAATGCAAAAACATTTCAAATAAACAGCACTCAGGCTCTGATAAAGCAGAAAAACACGCACAACAAAAGTAAAATAACTCAGTCCATTTCCATATTCACCAGTGAGACTTTTTAGTTTCCCTCCCTTCAAAAACATCCAAAAAGGTTACGGAGGACTCTTTTTCATCAGAAAGTCATGCTTGTACATCATGGGTTGGGATGAATTCTGTAATCCCAGGGGTCTGAATCACAGAGATATAGATGAAAGTAACTCCACAAGCCAAACAGAGGCTCAGCTGGAAAGTAAATGGCAATCACGATTGCATTTGCATTCAGTGTTGCTTTGAAACGGACCACTCTTGCGCAATACATAGTCTCGAATTGCTCAGTAAAATTACAATCTTTTTAATTTAGGCACACTTTTACGTTCCAACTGGATATGTTTAGAAGGCAGGCTTTGCATACTCGGTTTTACATACACTTACAAAATGTGCCTGTTATGTGCTTTGCTGTATATGCATGACCACCCTCCTGCCCCCCTCCTATTCAGACAGATGCTCATACAATAATCATGCATGAAAATCCAAGCACATGAACACACACACACACACACACACACACACACACACACACACCATCAGATAAAGGCTGTTCCACAACCCATGTTGTTATTGCATTTGAAATGTGCGGTGATGAGCGCGGGCGATCTGATGTGCACGGGAGCATCTTTGATTTGCGCGTATTATTTATTTGTGAATGTAATGCCGTTCGCCCATGTGGCAGGAGAGAAAAGCTGAATTAATTTCCTCTCGGTGGGTTTCATGTCAGCATCTGAGCACAAATGAATTACGCTGCACTCACACTTTGTGTCATTTCCGCTACACTCGGCAACACTGTCGCCATTCGGGTAACCTAACAAATGATCCTTCCCTGGCACAAATCCAAATTCAATTATACCGGCCTATTGTAATTACGCGACAGAATAAAAGAATAATAAATGGGAAATAATTCATTAGCCTAATAATCTTTATTTATGCGCCCCTCAGATAAAGCCCATGGTCTCTGTATTGTGGAGTGTGTTGTAAATTCCACTGGTTTGCTGTGAACATGAAAGTCGAGGCATCGGTGCCATCAGTAATAAGCCTGACACAATTCCAGACTGGTTATTAAACAAGACTAACCGTGCAAACTCCTTAAATACAGTGGTACTGTACCTCCACTTACGAATGACATCATCGAGAGAATACTTTTATATAAAAGAGAAATGTATATAATATACTATAGGCCAAATTTTGTAGCGACAAGAATGTTAAGCGAGTCCAGACATGTAAAGTAGTTTGTTTTATTCTTCAAGCACGTCAGTAAACAAAAAAAACTCATTTATGGGACACGGTTACAAACGTCTTACTTCCGGAACCGCTGACTTTTGTCGTTGAATCGTTGTGCTATTTTGCAACAACAACATTACAGAGAGAAGAAGTTCAGAACANTTTTATTGGGACGGATTATCAGATTTACATGCAAAATGCGGCCTATTTTACAAAATTCCCACTTACTTTATTAATAATTTAATAAAGAGAGGTACCATTGTATTGTGTTTTCTAAAGAACTAAGAAGTACAGTGTTCTGTGTAGTATGCCCTTCAGAGAGGTTTCAAATTCAGTAAATGCAGTTGCTTTTACATATCGTATTGTGAATTTGTCAAGTCTAGTTCCTGCCTTGGGTTTCTGACCTAAGTCTGACTCTTTTATTGCAAGGCTCTGGTTTATTCGCTGCTAAGAATCTGGAGAAGAGCATCATTTGCTGTGACCTTGGCAATGTGACAAATCAGCTCTGCTCCTTTGTGCAAAGATGCTTAAGATTCAGCTACAGTCCCTTTAAAGTTCAAGTTTTCTTTCTATTAGGGAAACATATGCAGCAATGCTATTCTGTTTGGTCCTTAGATCTTTCTTTGTAATGCAATACAGTTAGATTTTTATTGAATAACATGCTCTGCTGGTCACAATGGAGCGGAAACTCATCTGAAGCCTGATGCAAGCACTGCTCTAATATGTCTGTGTGGTTAAAAAAAAATGCAAAGCATATTAAAAATAAAAACCTGAAAGAGCAAAAAATCCCCAAACAGAAAACAAAATTATTTTCTCTCATGCCTATGTGTGCAGGCATTTACC
>SOMO01000015.1:1946131-1957586 GCA_028128575.1 Paedocypris carbunculus | reverse complement strand
ACAATATGTGAGTCACAAAGTGTTGAAAGGTGTGTCTTGAAATGCGACCTCTCACCCCAAACGTCAGTGAAGATGTTTTCCTCGCAGCTCATCCACAGACCGGCATGGAACGACGGGAAGATAAAGCGGTCGTCTCCCGTTTCCCAGGAGAACTGATTGGATCCGTCGGTCAGGCCCGGAACCGGAGTGCAGTGCAGCCGCCTCTGCAGGGAGCACAAGGGCTTGGGAACCTTCTGGTGGCCCACACACCAGTACGAGGAGGTGAGCGAGACCAGCGCCAGCAGGAGAGACACCAGCGTCTGCAGGAAGGACACGCGAGGCGAGCGCAGCACCGACAGAGCCGACATGCTCCTGCCCAAGGGTGATGGTTTCTGAGAGGAAGGCACCCAGTCTCTCCAGATTGCGTGCTAATCCATCAATCTGTTCAGAGATGATGCGTAGTCACCTAGAGTCTGATCCTGACCTTCATAATCCCTCAGAAATAAAACATGACAATCAGCGGACCTGCCCAGGAAACACTCGCTGGGCTTTGAGTTGGTCTGAAACTGAGAAAAGCGCTATATAAATAAACTTGAACTATTATACGTACACACCTTCAGCTTTCACGTGTCATCACTCGCATTCTGACACAAAAGTTACGTTACACTCTGGCTCACTCGCCTCTGCTCAGAAAAAATTACGCCACATGACTCAGGAATGTCCGAGAACGACAGTACTCAAGCATCATCCAGCTTCAGAGATGAAGACGCTTCCTTCTTGAAGTGGTACTTGAAGTTTTTCTAATTGCCTTGTATTTTTTTTTTTCCCTCCCCTCCTCTCCTGAGCGCCAAGTGTCGTACGACCGGAATCTCCTAGGAGCTGGTGCTTCATCGACCTCTGTGGACCTCATGACGCTGTTGGTGTGGAGAAGTGGAGCCGCCTCTTTCCCCTCTGAGGAGGGAAACTTCGTTCCAGAATCTTCATTAAAATTGACGCGGAACAACCAACGCACTGATTTTGTAGTGTTAGAATGCCGGAGGAGACTGGCAACTCTTTGTCTTTGTCCTGTCATAACCGCAGCCACATAATAATAATCTAGACGATAAATTGAATAAAAAGCAACAATTCTCTTACATATTTACACGAGACAGTTAAAACTGTGAAAAGCGCCCTACAAATACTCATTATTATTATTCCTTCATCCCCGTAACGTACCAGTGTCGAGTCCAGGAAACCTAACCGGGTTCGTCCAAGGTCCCCAGTCTTCTCGCAGATCTTGTGGCACGGTGTAGTTATATCGTGGTTTTTTTTTTTTCATGCGGATGTCTCTTGCTTGTTCGCCCTTCTCTGATATGGACATCGAACCATATCGACGTCTTATTTATTATGAAGACATCTTAACTTATGATTAAGACATTCATTAAGACCCATTTATCATATTTATTATTCACTGCAATTGCAGTTCCACTCAGGCGGTAAAAAACTATAGCCACAAGATCTAGAGCAGAAAAACGTACAAAACGTTTCGTCAACTACTCACTACACACATACTCATGATCCTCACACACTGAAGTGCTCTCTCTCTCTCTCCATTAGCATATTATACAAATATATACAGATANTCGAACCATATCGACGTCTTATTTATTATGAAGACATCTTAACTTATGATTAAGACATTCATTAAGACCCATTTATCATATTTATTATTCACTGCAATTGCAGTTCCACTCAGGCGGTAAAAAACTATAGCCACAAGATCTAGAGCAGAAAAACCATACAAAACGTTTCGTCAACTACTCACTACACACATACTCATGATCCTCACACACTGAAGTGCTCTCTCTCTCTCCATTAGCATATTATACAAATCCCACCTTTACACTCACAAACTCACACGATACGGTCTCAAACATAACAACACATCCAAAAACGCTCAACTTGCTCTCAGACACACAGAAGAACAAAGCACAGACGCGAGACGTAGACTTTTATTGAGTGTGTACAGGTTTCAGAGTGACAGCACTGCTCCATCAGAGTCCATCCGCTTCTCTCTCACACACACACACACACACACACACACACACACACACGCAGCTCTGTCAGGTTTAGTCTACAGGTAAATACTGAATAACACAACAATGACGTGTAAAAAAAAAAAAAAAAAAAGATACTGTGGTTATAAAAGACTACAGATACGTAAGTTGAGGTAAATACTCTCTTGCTGGGCGTCTGTCCATCCCTCGCTTCTGCTTTTCCACAAACACAGATGAAACGAGTCTGGGACGTTGGAAGGCGTCCTCGTGTGGCAGAACAGATGATGGGCCACTGGAGAACCTGAGGGAGAGAAACAGGTTCTGGTGACACAGGTGACCTTGAGCAAGACTCAGCGTCCTTCTAGTAGCGTGTGCTTTGGGAAACAAATGAGCTCAACCGGCTTTTATCTGTGATTTTCAAGCTAGCTTTCAATCTAGTTTTCTCTCCGTGTGTTTTTCTAATCCAGTCCAGTAATCTGACGTGATCCCACTGAAGAGCAGCTGGAACCATTCAGGTGGAACATGAACTGAACAAACTAAACACACAATTTTTCCTCCACAATAAAGCAATTGATCGGATATCACTTATATCAGACTCTTATGGAATCAGATTAGTGCCAAGAATGTCAAACGTACATTTTGAAATTAAATTTGCTTCACATTTACGTTTGGCTTTTTATTTTTGGCTTGCAATTACACTTGCTTTTTTCTATTTTCACTCGCAATCTTCACGTTTTCGTTTGAAACATTTTTTTTTTGCTTCAGATTTTTTTTTTCTTTTTACAATGCAAACATGAGCCATGTTTCACGTGGGGTCNTCTCTCTCTCTCTCTGATACCCTCACCCTGGTGCAAAGGAGAGAAAGCAACCTGCCGCCACCTACCGCTCGTTACAGTGATAAAGGGGCGCATTCAAAAACCACAATGGAGTCTTGCTGCAGTTGAAGAGATTCTTCCTGAGTGCTGGACCAGTTGCCCAGGGCTTGATTGTGTTGACTATACTGTACTAGTGTGTGCGAAGGTGCTGTGTGAAATACAGTGATTTTATATGCTGTTGCTAATTTTGGCTAATTTCCTTCATTTAGGAAACTAGTCAGAGAGTCTTTTTCTTGTTGCTTTGGTTTCCCCCCTCCTAAATATTTATTGCTTCCTTTTGGTTTATCACATTGTCATTGTTGAAGCACAAACAAATACTTGAGGATCGAGCTCAGTGTTTGTGGTGGTTTGAGTGGACTGGTACTCATTCACACAAAGTTGTTAACAGGTTTTAAACGTGGTTGCAAACATTTTGCATCACTCTTTCATTTTCATACTTTTTCTACTGTGGTCCTAATCCCTATACCTCACGTAACAGGCTATTCTGACAAACTCACCTCACTAAAAGTGTTTAGATCTTCATCCTCTCTCTGAAGCCTCCAGATTTGAAGCTACAGCTTTGGAAATTCTGTTGCTCTTAATGGAACACAGAAGAACATTCACGTGTGATTTCATTCAGGTACACATAAATTCATCTCGGCACAACATTGTGCTGCACAGTAGAATTTACCTTGTGCTTCGGGCACCTGAGGGAGAAGTTGTCTTCATTCAAAGCGCAGTCTAGAATCAGACACACACATGATGGTAAAAGTGCAATTGTCTTAGTTAGAGTTAGAGGTGCTGCAGAGTCTGACCTGCTTCAATGGCACACAGGTAGTGATACCGGAGTGTACAGCCCTTACTGTAGCAGCCCAGGGTGGAGCCCACCAGCTCGCAGTGCGAACAGCTCTTTGAAGAACAAAAGCGGCAGTTAGTGTCACCTGCGCAGACATATACAACAATAAATTACACCACAGAGTTCTACTCACGGTTTCTCTGGCACCGTCTAGTGCTTCCTGAAGGCCATACAGTCTCCCATTGACCAGATACACTCCACTGGTCCAGACCACACATGCTTCGTGAACCCACAGTTCTTTAGAGTCCAAGGGCACCAAAGGTAGCCTGGCTAGTTGAGCCATGGGCCCCAGGGAGTCCAGGCTTGGTGGGGGTGGCTGGAAGGGCAAGGAGGCTTTGCTATTTATAGAAACCATTCGGGGTTCATCACTCGATTTATGTCTCCTTTTGAATCGAGGATGAGATGTCAGCTTTCTGTGCTGAGGTCTAATCTGTACTTCTTCTGGCAGCAACTGCTTCACTGTGGAACTAATAACACGGCCCAGTTGATCAATGTCTGATGTGCCTAGCCCTAAGGCCACTGTGTCATCCTGACCCCAAAAGTGAGGGACAAGTCTGGCACTGGAGAGCTGAAAGGCTTCGACGGCCTTGACTGCACCAGGAAAACACGTGTCAGAGGTAGTAGCTGGTGATGCTGGGTTGGTGGCCTGACTCACCATGCAGTCACTATCGGTGTACGACTTGAAGGTGTGACATTCTTGTGAAGAAAAACCAAGGGCATTGGATTCCATTGCAATGGCGGACATGCCATATCCCATGCCAAATCCACCACCCAAAGATGGGATCTGTCGCATGGGAGGTGGATTCTTGGGGAGTTTGGCAGCATGGTCTGCTGGATAAAATGGACCATAGAGATCTCCAAGATTTTTGTAATTTGCCCATTTCTGGCAAAGGCAGCATAAAAGTTGACCGGTGTATCCAGCTTCACAAACAACAGGTCCTGCCAAAACATACTGAGATGTAGGAAGCGACATACCTGACTGAACAGACGAATCGGTAGACTCGCACAGCCAATTGTCCATTGTCTTTTCATTTTCTCGTTCTCTTCTAACTAGAGATGTTGGCAGAGTGGCATTTGATGGACCATCAGATGCACACTGACCTGCTTTGCCATTTCCTTTTGATTTTTCTTCCTCCCCATTGACAATTGTACACACTGCACCAATCTCCGAGACCTTCTTTTCAACATGAACGTAAGGAGAGAAGAAATTACTGCGGCCGTCGGTCAATAATCCACACAGGCTCATGTTCCCCTTACTGTTGGTCTGATTGAAGAGTTCTTCTTTGGACGACAGATCTCCTCTCCTCCCCCTCTGCTTCCCGCTAGAGTCTGCATTTTCTTCAATTTCTTTCTCCTTTGTTTGTTCGAGTTTGGCAGCTTCTCTGTCCATTTCCAAAGTCTCCTCACTCTCCTGATCCACAGTTAGGAGAAGGGTCTCAGAAGAAGATGGTGAAAATGGACAGGGCTGTGGTCCAGGTGATGTAGACATGTGGGGTGGCTGAGCAAAGTCAGGTGTCACGGTGGAGCCTGTTGGTGAAGACTGAGGAGCTGCAAACACAGTCACAGCTGTACTCTGGGCTTGAGCTCTTTTCTGTTTGTTTACACTTCCAACAGGACGACCTTTTTTCTTTCCTGAAGGAAAATACCCTTTTGGCACAAGTTTTTCAGATGTTTTTGGCTCCAAACCGGTAGGTCTGATAGAAGATATATGGTGCTGAGAGGCTCTAGACAGACTAAGGCTCTGACTGTGCACAGTGTAGCAATCCCTGCCTGTGTAATCATCTAAGCCTTGACCAGGGTCCTGTAGCTTCTGTCTCAGTAAGTTCACTGCTGACTGCTCACTGCGTCGGGTTTCCAGCTGCTGATAGGTATTTGTAAACTGTTGTATGTCCGAGAGAGCAGAGGAAGATGGAGGAGGTGATCCCTGCACAGGACACAATAAAGGAGGCTGTGGTGGAAGGGGTCCAAGTAAGCTAAAATCATCCTTGTTCTCTCCCAGTAAAGACCCCGATGATACAGCCGAAGCTAATCCAAAATCAAAATCTTTAGGCAAAGCCCTGCTGCTGGCCACTGATGTGTTAGACTCGAGACCCTGACATTCAGAAGAGTAAGGATCTTTACCAGACACCCTGTATGGCATGAGCTCATCTAGCGAAGAGTCGCCCAAAAAAGATAAGCAGTCATCTTCTGCTTGAGGAAAAGCTGCTGTAGCCTCAGTGTCTGTCCTGTCAGAGATGTAGTTTGACACCACAGAAAAATCACACTCCATGTGGCTGTTGCTGAAGTCATTTTTCTTCATACTAGGTGTAATTTTCTGCACAATTGCCTCAAGTTTTAGACCTCTCGATTTTTTGGGGAGAGTCTTTGTTTTAGCTTGTGTAGAGGAGTCGGTGCTGGAGATAGTATGATGCATCTTTAAAGATGCTACTTTAGGCTGCGATTCACTATTGTTGAACACTTTTCTAAAATTGTCAACAGACAGTGAAGAGGAATAAGTTGACGACTGTTGGCCGGGAGCTTCTTGATTCTGTCTCTTAGCCGGAATGGGAGAAATAAAAGAGCGAACTCTCCTTCTCATCATTAAAGGGTTAGTCTCTGATGATAGTCTCTGCTTTGTCTGAATTCCATGTCTAAGTTTGACAGTCTCTGGTGCTGTAGTCTTCTCTTCAGTTCTTGCAGCTACTTGTGATGAAACGGTCTCTGTAAGGTCAACTTGTTCCCTTTTATGACAAACATCCCACGTTTTAACGTGAAACTGGGAAGCAGGGTGAGATGTGTGCTGAACAGGAACTACATCAGTTGCAGAGAGTGATTTACACTTTATTTCAGGCAATTTGTCTGGGTCGTCTTTTAGCTTTTGTTTGATAGCAGGCCATTCGAGTCGGTCCTGTGAATGAAAACTTTGTGAAAATGTATGTGTCATATGTGTGGATGATGCGGTTTTAGAATGGTTTGGGATCAAGAGGTATGGCTTATGAGGTGCAGAACGAGAGGTTTTAGACACATCTACACTTTCACTGTAGCAATATGGAACCATCTGTGAACTAACACTAGTCTCAGAAAAGGACTGGGGTTTTGGTGGTGAGGACAATGGATTAGAAGACATTTGAGAACAAAATGGAAAGATGCTGCTTGAACCATTTTTACATCTGTCACCAATGTTCATTTCAATATCAGAGTCAGCTTCTACTGTGGGATAAAACGTCTTCTTTAGATTCTGATCAGGTGGATTGTTGCAGCAACTATCCACATCAAGTTCTGCAGAATCAATCTGTGATGACTCTGACTTTTTTGCTTTGGTTCCTTTAAATTCCTCTTTCATTGCATACCCATCTGCTGAATATACAGATGAAAGTGGTTGCTGAATGACAGAGGCTGTTTCGGGTGTAGGTCTTTGAGAAGGGGACACATCACAGATGACTGAACGTCTTCCTGAAAATGAAATGTTCTGAGTCTGAGATGGACTATTGGTTAATGTTTCAGAATCTTGTAATAGCAGCTGCTGCACAGCGGAGGGAGATGGGCCGTATCTCACTGCTCTTCTTTGCTGCACTGCAGAACTCTCTGTAATAGCATGGTGCTTCGAAGAACCTGCTGAGAAATCAGACTGCAAGTGGACAGTCTGTCTGGAAGACAGACTGGTTTTTCTTTTCTCCAGAGAGTCACCATGAGTCACACTAGGTTTATAAGCTTCAGATTCCCAGAAGTGTTGAGACTGATTTGAGATAATCTCATTGCCAGGATACTGATTTTGCCTTAAATTTGGAGGCTTAGGTCCGCTCATAACAGTCTGAGAGAGCACTTCCTGTGAGTTTAGACTATCAAGTAAACCAAGTCTTGGTTGTTGACAGACGTGCAACATGTCATGAGAATTGTGAGCATTGGATGTCTGATCAGAACGTAAATAATGTCGCTCCAAGTGATGACCTTGAAGAACTTCTTGCAAAAGACTTGGAAATGACTGCTGAAACTGTGAACTATTCTCACTTCGCGGAACCGCAGTACTACTCATTTCTTCTGCAAAAGTCTCATTCCTGCTTACACCACTGTAAGTAGGCTGCATCGAAGAATAATTCTGAAATCTGTTTGTGCACAACCCACCCCTGGGTCCTGAAATCCCCTTACTAGCACAGGAATTAAACTGTAGCTCAGATTTACTGTATTTAAATGATGCAGGCTGTGGCTGACTTGAGGGACATTTTTCCACTAACTTTGCTTTGGGAGAAATAACAAACGGTGAAAAATCCTCAATACAGTTTTCTCCCTTGCCATTGTAATTTTTTGTCTCAGTTTTGCTGTTTAGGTGATGTGAAACTGGATAAAGAGTAGATTTAACATCTCCATGCTTACTCAATTTATTACTTGGTTCAGAGCACGCAGCCACTATTACTCCAACACCCTGTGGTTCAGGCTTGCTTATGATTTGACTTGGATCGTTGTGATGAAAGGCATCGACTTCAGACGGACTCAGAGCAGACCGATGCTGCTCAGCACTGGCGGCGGTGTTCTCAGATCCTCTGTTAAGTGTAGGGTCTCTGCTGACAACTTCACCTCCTTCATCTGTTGTCACTTTAGTCACCCTTCTCTTCGATCTCTCAGGATTGGCAACTTTAAAGTCTTGGTCTGGAACGCAGTTTGAGTGATTGGGAATTGGTGTGGCAGGAGGTTTTGAATAGGAAGATGGTGAAGAAGGAGGACTCCTACTGTCTGCTGTCTTGGTTTCAGAAGATGCTACAAAACGATTTAAATGACTGTTCACTTGCTCAGTCTGGTTTTGACTTGGAGGGTCATTTAGAATCTCAGACTCATTACTAGTACATCTGGTCTTATTTTTTGGCTCTTTCTGTTGATCACTAGATGGTTTCTGTTCCAATCTCTCTTCGTTTGCTGAAGACAAACAGCTTGAACTTTCAGGTCTGTTTTGGCCCCCTGATACCGGCTGATGTAGAAGTTGCTGTGCACTGTCTCTGCTCTTTTTCTGGGACAGCAAATAGTCTGTTAGTACTGTGTGCTGCACTGTATTAGGCAAGTTTTCAACTTGGGATGTCAGAGCATTAAGACTATTCAGACCAGTGTCTTGCAAAAGTTTCTCGTGAGAATAAAGAACCGTATCATCCCTGAGACATGCTTGAATACCAAGTCTCTTTCGGGTCTGACCTGTGGTAGAGTGAGCATTACTTGTACTGTGGTGAAATGGTGACGTCTTTGTTCCCAAACTGCTGCCACTACTAATGCTGCTATTGGAGTTGGGAGTTGGACTAAGCTGAGGAATGGCCTGCAGATGTCCCTGGCTCTGACTGGAATGAGCATTTGGGGCAAGTATTGAACGTGAAGGAGGTAAATGACTGGTTGTACTATGGGCTTCTAAACTTCCCATCCCAGGAGAAGATGATGAGCTGCAGCTTGGAGACTGAGTAGCTGATGGAACTGGGGAAGAATTGGATATAGGGCTGAAGTTCTGTTGAGCTGACTGAATTTGAGATTGCATTGGGGACTTGTTGATGTCTTGAGAACTCTGTAAAGGCAGAGTAGGACTAGAGACCGAATTGATAGAAGGTAGTTTAGTAGATCCATGAAGCTGCCCTTTGACAGAGGACTCAAAAGCTGCTGCTGACCATGATTGAGAGAGGGTGGCAGGTTTGTGCAAGGACTGAGACTGAGGAGATTTCGTGGGATTAGCAGTGGATGAGTAGCTTGATGCAGAACTTTCACATCTATTCACAGATGTATTGGGAGTGGGAGAATTACTCATGGCATCTGTGTTGCTGGTATCATATCTCTGAGGTGGTGAAAGATACATTCCAGAAGAGCAGGTAGCTGCATTCACAGGGCTGTAGTGTCCAAACTGAGGGGTCATTCTGCTCCCAGAAAGAGAAAATCCCTGCGAAACCTGGCTTTGATGTAGAGCTTGATGTGTAGGATACTTTTGAATGAGCTGCCTCTGGATCTGAGCACCAGATTGTGCTGATGGACTATGAGTTACATTGAACTGCTGAGAGGGGGAAAAAGAACTAGCTCCACCATTACCACTTCCAACTGCAGTGCTATAATCCACAGAGTAGGGAGACATCCCTCCGGATGCTGGAACTGGACCAGGTAAATGTTGAAACTGCTGAGGTGCATGTCCGTCCACGTATCTGAATCCAGCACCATAGCTTGCTCCAACTCGTCTGTTTCGGTCTTGTCCAGCTGATGTAAAGTAATAGTCCAAAGTTTCTTTTCGGTAAGGATTGCCCATACCTCTGGCGTTGGCACATCCCTGCGCCATTTCCCCAGATGCTCTTCTAGATCCATAGCTATGAACAGTGGACGGATGCAAGTGGCTGCGCATATGCAGGCCATGGTTCTGCAAAGACTGGGCTTGTAGGGCAACAAAGTCCTCAGAGTTCCTGGGTGACATTTGAAGGTCTGCATGGTGAGGCAGATATGAAGAGCCAATCACAGCTCCACTGCGGCCTAACCCGGAATGGTAAGGAACTGGGCTGTTAGGAAAGTTCTGCATTTTTATCTTTTTTTAGGTTTTGTACTTTTTAGAGCACAAAATCAGCTTTTGAGTTTTTACTGGAAAACAGGAATGTTTAGCTTCAAAAATGGTTTGATGACCCTACTTCATAGCAGCAAGGAGACCTCAAAAAAAGATTGCTAGGCTTTAGCTCTAATAATCAAGCATAAACAAGGACTGAAGCTTGTAATTTAGGGTCGTGTCAACTTCGGCTTTGAGAGCTTTGGCACTGAATCAGCGTCCAACATCAAATGTTAAAAAACACCAAGTACATAAAGGTCTTGAAGGTGAAAGACACTGTAAATGTGAAAGAACAGTTCATTAACAGCTCAGCACTCTCCCCTGAAAATGAGCTTGTTCTCAGGAGTGCACACATTTACTGATACCGAGTGTGGACTTCATCATGATATGTTTTCACATCTGCTGAGTGACGGTGAGTCTCTGGAGTCTTTGTGGGACACTTCTGTCAACAGTCCAATTTCTCCCATGTTAGAAGATTGTTCTCTGCTGAGCTGAAGCTCTAGGTCAGCAGCTGTGAGTCCGACAACACCTCTGCATTAGTCTTCTGAAAACAGAAAAACAGAACGTCACTGCTGTACTCCTCTACGAACAGTGAAATTTAAATGGTAAAACAACCAGGAGCCAAACAATTACACAACCAACGAAGAGACTAGGCCTACAGACCTTTCATTGTTATGTGGCCGACACAAAATTGTATGAAAAAGTCCAACTGAAACTACTCAAAACCAAAGCAGGGATAGACAATAAGGGGAAGTAGCTTTGATCCCAATAATCGCGAAAAAAGCAACAATTTTTAATTAAGTAATTACATTTTTTTAAGGCAGGTAAGTGCAGCAAAACAGATAAAAAACATAAAATAAGTGCAAATAAACCTATTGCATAGGATTCATCACTCCATTAAAGTTCTTCCTCCATCTCCTCTTCAGTTGGCTGATTTTTTGCCACTGGGGCTGAAGCTTTCTCCGTCTTTTCGTTTTGTATTCCTTTGCTATTACTCCATTCCTATGGTAATTATCTATTCCTTACCTTCTTTTTTTTTTTTACAAAAAGACCTTCAAAAGATCATTGCGATCTGCATAGCAATCTTAAAAAGCCCAGTGACAAATGTCCCTTATTGTCTACCCCTGCAGTCTAGTATTGTCAAAAGTATCAATATTTCAATGAGTATCGATACTGAAAAATCTGAAACGATACAATACTGTGATTC
>SOMO01000015.1:1924933-1938489 GCA_028128575.1 Paedocypris carbunculus | reverse complement strand
GCAACCAATCTGCGCCAGCGTCCACTTCTCTCTGGCCTACACACCACACACGCTCACGGCCAGATTAGCCTGAAATGCATGTTTTTCTCACTGTGGTGGAAAACTGAGCACCCGGAGGAAACCCACGCAAGCACGGGGAAAACATGCCAACTCCACACAGAAAGGCCCCGACCGGCCTCGAACTCACACCACGAGTCACAATCGGAACCTTCTTGCTGTGAGGCGACAGCGCTACCCACTGCGCCACCGTGCTGCCCGATTGCGACCCGTGCCAATTGCGGCCCGCGAGACGATAGTTTGTGGTCCCCACCTTATTATTAAAGTTTAATGTTAGTGAGGCCCGTGAGAAAAAAAACAAACTAATATATATATATATATACACACCGTATTTTTCGCCATATAAAACGCACCAAATTTTAAAGCAGGAAAATCTAGAAAAAAAAGATTCTGAACCAAATACTGTGATAAAATATTTTATGTCAACTGTATAAAAGTTAACAGCAGTTTAATAACAACTGTATGCCAAGCATTTAACATGAACAGTCAGTAAAGTCAGTAAACTTTACTTTGCTAAGTAAACAAATTTCATTGCTATGCGGATGACACCCAGCTCTACCTTTCCTCCAAACCCAATTCTACCCTCCCTCCTCCCTCACAGACTGCCCCCTAGACGTCAGTTCTTGGCTCTCTTGCGACTTTCTCAAACTAAACAACAATAAAACGGAATTATTACTTATTGGTACAAAATCCGGCAGTTTTGACATTCCTTTTGGCAACTCCTCAATATCTTCCTCCCCTCAGGTCAAGAGCTTGGGTGTCATCCTTGACTCAACACTCTCTTTTAAATCCCATATAAATATTATCACGCGTGCAGCATACTTCCATCTACGCAACATTAATCGTATACGTCCCTCCCTCAACCATCACTCTGCTACCGTATTAGTTCACAGTCTGTTCACCTCAAGACTTGACTACTGTAACTCTCTTCTGTATGGCCTGCCACACAAAACGATACATAAACTCCAGCTTGTGCAAAACTCGGCAGCACAAATTATCACTAGGACTCCAACTGCATGTCACATCACTCCGATTCTCCACCATCTCCACTGGTTACCCATCACCCATCGCATCCGCTACAAAATAATCCTGCTCACTTTTAAAGCTATTCACAACATTGCACCTCCATACATATCTGATCTGATTCGCATCATCATTCCAGTTCGTAACCTTAGATCCAGTTCATCTGTTCAACTCACTTCCACCACCTATCGACTTGTAACCATGGGCGCCAGGGCTTTCAGCCATTCAGCTCCCCAACTTTGGAACTTGCTCCCACCTGATCTGCGCAATAACACAAACCTTCACCAGTTTAAATCTCAACTTAAAACACATCTGTTCAACTTAGCATACCCTCCATAAAAGGTTGTGTTTTTCTGTTTGTTTTCATCTGTGTGTTACTTTTTGTGTTACTTTTTCAGAACAGTGTTTCTCTATGCACGGTGTCCTTGGGTACCTTGAAAGGCGCCAAAAATAAAATGTATTATTATTATTATTAAACAGTGAAAGTAACAAAAATAAGGCTATATATTATAATTTTCAAGATTTGTGTGAAAAGTGCCCTGTCTCTTTAAGAGAGCTTAGTCAGAAGAGCCGGTGCCGCTCTTTAGTAGTAGTAGTAGTAGTCTTTATTGTCATTGTTTAAAAGAAAACATTGTTTGGAGCTTAGACAAGGGTGTTTTCACACCTGTAGTTTGGTTAATTTGGTCTAGACCAAGGGACTATAATGATACATTGTTGCATTTCTCTGGCATTTTAGTCCCCTTTCACACCACACTCTTTACTCTCATCCGAACCAAACCAAAATTCAGTCATGTGACAACATTCACGTCACTCATTGGCCAGATGTGTCCTTTTAATATTTCTACTTTTCAACAAATCAGAATTAGTTATTTAGCGGGTGAATTCCATAAATAAAGCAAATAGACAACATGCTGTTATTTAGTCTGGAGAGACGACTTTGAGAGCGCTGGCTTTGTGCCTATATTAAACTATAGAACTATTGTGTATATAGCGTGTATTAATCACTTGAGACAAACATTTATTATATACACACATTTATATTCCGAGAGTGTAGCGCGGATGCGACTGCAAAAGAATATTCTAATGCTACACGCGGCGAAGGCGCTTCGCATTTCAGGAGAGAGCGTGACATTTACCGGGGTTTTTTCTCAGCGCACCAAAGCACCCCAACAATACATTAAGTCAAAGTGCAAACCAGCATAACCAGAAGGTAAGTATTGTAAAGTGCATTAGAAGTAAACATAAGACAAAGTGCAATACGTTGGCAGACAGTTCAGAGTTATTGTTCATAGTGGGGGGCAGTTACAGTGCAGCAATGCGGACCAGTCCAGTGCTACTGTTGAAATTTGGATGTGTTTAAATAATTGTCCATGGGAAGGAGGGGTGACGGAGGTGCAGTATTGAGCAGCCTCACAGCCTGTGAATACAGGCTGTTTGCTAGTCTTGTTGTTCTGGCCTTGATTTGACCTGTATCTTCTCCCTGAGGGCGGCAGGTGAACGAGGCTGAACGCAGGGTGATGTTGGTCCCGCAGGATGTTGTATATGGAAGTCCACGACAATTTCTTTTGTCTTTTTGGTGTTTAGCACTAGGTTGTTTCCGTGACACCATGACACCAGTTGTTGCACCTCGTTCCTGTAGGTGGTCTTATCATTGTTTGAGATAAGTCCCAGCACGGTGGTGTCGTCGGCAAACTTGACAATGAGATTGGATGCTGAGGAGGAAAGGCAGTCATGGGTGTAGAGTGTGTAGAGTAGAGGGCTCAGAACACACCGTTGAGGAGCCCCGGTGTTAATAACAAGGGTGGATGAGATGTTTCTTCCCAGTCTGACTTCCTGAGTGCGGTTAATGAGAAAGTCCACAGTACAATTGCACAGGGATGAATTCATTCCAAGTTGGTGCAGTTTGGACCGAAGTTTGAATGGACGGATGGTGTTGAAAGCCGAGCTATAGTCTACAAAGGTGTAGACTCTAGGTGTTTTTATGCTCCAGATGTTCTAGTAGCGTGTGCAGCACGCTTCATCATTTAGACAAGTCACATTAGGCTGTAGTCATATTTGGGACTGGAATAATGGTTGCTGCTTTGAAACAGGTTGGAACCAGTGAACAGGACAGAGAGGTGTTGTATATTGAAGTGAAGACGTCCGCCAGCTCTGCAGCACAGTCTTTGAGCACTCAACCTAGTACTCCATCTGGACCAGCAGCCTTCCTGGTGTTAATGCGGCGTAACACACATCTCACCTCATGGGTGCTCAGGGTTGGAGCAGGGTCGGTTGAGAGGAGAGAGGGCAGGACAGGGTTTGTGTTGCTGCGGGCGCAAGGGTGGGGCTGTCAGCTGCGGGTGTATGTTGTTTCTCCTTATCGCCAGTAATTGCCCTGAGTCCCTCCCACACTTGCCTTGGGTTGGTGTCGTTGAATCTGGCCTCTATCCGCCTCCTATGGTGTTGTTTGGCACTGCTGATGCCCCTTCTCAGGTTTGCCCTGGCAGCACTATATGCCTCCCAATCCCCTGAGGTGAAGGCAGCATTCCTGACTTGGAGGAGTTGTTTCACTTCTCGTGTCATCCAGGGTGGTGTTTTGGAGAATACACAAAATTGTCTCCAGGTAGTTACGTTGTCCACACAGAAGCAGATGTAGTCCAAGACTGTGGTGGTGTAACTGTCCAGTGCAACACGATTGTCGATGTGCTGCTCCTTGAACACATCCCAGTCTGTGTGGTGGAAACAATCCTGCAGCCTCGGAACAGAGTCTGGCGGCCATGTTCTCACCGTTCTTACTTCAATCCCCGTCCTCTTGATTTTTGGTGTATACACTGAATGTAGCAGAAGGGAGAGGTTGTCTGACAGACCCAGGTGTGGATAGGCCTAAGCTTTGTATGCCTCTTTAATATTTGTGTAGACTTGGTCCAGTGTTTTGTCCGCTCTAGTAGCACAGTTCACATTTTGATGGAATTTGTGAAGAACAGTTTTCAAGTCTGCGTGGTTAAAATCGCCGGCTGCAATGAAAATACTGTCTGGATGCGCTGCTAGGCTACTGTTAATGCTGCTACTAACTTGTGCTAACGCTAGCTTAGCATTGGCGTCCGGTGGAATGTAAACAGCGCAGATGTAAACACGAGGAAATTCCCGTGGAAGATAGAACGGACGGCATTTTAGCAGCAACAATTCAGCCTCTGGACTGCACAGTTTGTTCATTACCATGACGTCTGTACACCAGGAGTTGTTGATGTAGATGCACAGTCCTCCGCCGGTCTTTTTGCCAGACTCCGCAGTTCTGTCGGCTCTATAAGCAGCGCGGCCTGCTAGCTCGATAGCCTCGTCGGGAACGGAACTGTCCAGCCAGGTTTCGGAGAAGATCATGCACGAACAGATGTCAAAAGTCCGTCGAGAGGCGATCTGCAGTCGTATCTCCTCGAGCTTATGTCGGATGGATCTAGCGTTGGAGAGGAATATGGTCAGAAGCGGAGGTTTGAAGGGGCTAGCCTTTAGCCAGGCCCACACGCCTCCCCTTTGCCTCCGCTCACAGCGCCTCCTCCTCCGGCCCGCTGCGGAGAGCCCCGGCGGCGTTTTGACGATCTCCTTTCACCTTAGTCGCGCGGGAGAGAGAGAGAGAGCAAAGCAGCCAGAATGAGATGTGGAAGGCTTTTGCTCGTGCTGTGCTCACGCACTGTTCTGAGTAAAATATTTTCTATTTCGGTAGATAAGTCGAGCTTTCCTATGGCGGTGACTGCACTCCGCTCCGCGGATCTCCGCATTCACCATATAAGGTGAGTAAGGCCATGCTGCTGGCATCAAGGGGAAGCCGCTGCACCCAGTCGTCCTTCTGCTTCTACTGACCCTGCCGTGCAACGACCCTTAGATGAACCGATGGAGGTAGGCCGATTCCGACTGTCAGACGCCGAGAAGAAGAGGAGGCAGGTGAATGGTCTCTGTCGGTACTGCGGACAACCCGGTCATTTTGCTATCTCATGTCCAGTAAAAGAGGGGGCTCATCACTAGAGCAGAGGGTAGTGGTGAGTCAGTCTTGTCTGTTTATCTCCTCTACACGATCTATGCCTACAGTCACGTTATCTGTCAATGGAAAATCCTTTCAACATGCAGTGTTGGTGGACTCCGGAGCGGACGTCAGCCTAATGGATATCCAAGTAGCGGCCCAACTAGGTGTGTCTATTCTTCCATTACCTGCTCCCCTTGAGGCAACCGGACTAAATGGACACCAGCTCTGGAAAGTCACACATAGCACATGACCGATCACCATGAGCTTTTCGGATACCCACTCCGAGGAGATCCATTTCCACCTGGTGGATTATCCTTATCACCCGGTGGTGCTCGGCTATACCTGGCTACGCCATCATAATCCTCACCTGGATTGGAGAACAGGAGAAGTAATTGAGTGGGGAAATGAATGTAATCAATTATGTTTTACTCCTGATGAACAGAGGCCCGAGGTGATGGAGCCGGTGGATGTATCCGGCGTTCCACTGTGTTATCAGGATCTGAGTCCCGTCTTCAGCAAGCAGAGAGCCACCGCACTGCCACCGCACCGCCATCATGACTGCGCTATAAACCTTCGTCCTGGAACTGCCCTGCCAAAAGGTAGCCTTTTTTCCTTGTCACCGCCAGAGAGGGTCGCTATGAAGAAATACATCGACGAAGCGTTGGCGGCTGGTCTTATCCGACCTTCTTCCTCACCGGCCGGAGCTGGCTTTTTCTTTGTTAAGAAAAAGGACGGGTCATTGGGTCTTTGTATTGACTACCGAGGCCTTAACGCAGTCACCATCAGAGACGTCTACCCTTTGCCACTTCTCTCGTCAGCATTTGAACTCCTGAACAGAGCTAAGTTCTTCACCAAACTCGACCTACGCAACGCGTACCATCTGGTCCGGATTGCTGAGGGCGATGAGTGGAAGACTGCTTTTAATACACCCATCGGACATTTTGAATACTTGGTAATGCCGTTCGGCCTGTCTAACGCTCCGGCAGTGTTTCAAGCCTTTGTCAATGATATACTTGGATCTATGATCAATGTTTTTGCATTTGTCTATTTGGACGATATTCTGTTTTTTTCCAAGACAGTGATAGATCGTTTCTCCAGGCTCACGCACTTTATCCCCCTGCCTAAGCTGCCATCGGCCAAACAGACCGCACAAGCCGTACTCCAACATGTGTTCAGGTTACATGGATTCCCAAAGGACCCGCGGCCCGCAATTCATTTCAAAGTTTTGAATTCTGAGGCATGAATTCTGCTCTCTCCTAGGAGCTGAGGTTAGCTTATCTTCAGGATACCATCTGGAAAGCAACGGCCAGACTGAACGGGCAAACCAACAATTGAAGGCGGGGCTCCGCCTGCTGTCATCCACCAACCCCACCTCTTGGAGCCAACAGTTGATGTGGGTGGAATACGCCCACAATACCCTACCTTGTTTCTCCACGAGGCTATCCCCTTTCCAGTGCGCCTACGGATACCAGCCACCCTTATTCCCCGCTCTCGAAAAAGAAATTGTCATCCCCTCAGCCCACGCGCTAATCCGTCGCTGTCGTGGCACGCGGCTAAGAGCTCGTCGTACCATGCTACAGACTCAAGCTCGTTACAAAAACGCGGCTGATCGGCTTCGGTCCGCCGCCCCAGACTACGCAAGCGGACAGCAGGTCTGGCTGTCCACGAGAGACCTTCCACTAAGAACTCAGTCACGTAAGTTATCACAGAAATTCATAGGTTCATTTGTAATTGATAAGGTTATTAATCCATCTTCTGTGAGACTCTTTAGGAGACGAAGCCACATCAGCGCCGTAGGGGACGAGGCCGCATCACAGCCGTAGGAGACGAGGCCGCATCACCGCCGGAGGAGACGAGGCCGCATCACCGCCGGAGGAGACGAGGCCGCATCACAGCCGTAAGAGACGAGGCTGCATCGCTTGGAGGAGTGTCATTTCACCAGGACGGTGTCGACGTTGTTCGAACATTCAGCGTCTTTGCGTTGGTCTCGGACCAAGAAAAGCGCTATACAAATGAACTTGAACTTGAACTCTCCCTACCTAGGACCATGAGAATCCACCGCACATTTCACGTCAGCCGCTTAAAGACGGTGGTCACGAGCCCTCTGGTGCCTCCTACGCCTACACCTCCACCTCCTCAGGTTGTCAACGGCGGCCCTGCTTACACGGTCCACAAGATTCTGGCCAGTCGACGAGTTGGGCGGGGTTTCCAGTACCTGGTCGACTGGGAGGGCTGCGGTCCAGATGAGCGTTCCTGGGTTCCTGGTAGAGACATCCTTGATCCGTCACTCATTGAGGACTTCCAACAAGATCATCCCGAGGATCCAGGATCGTCTGGAATCCGATCTAGACCCGGGGATTCTGTCACAGACTCATGCACTTAGTTTCTCTGGACTTTCCTTTTGACACCTTTATTTTGAAAAGATCCATGTTTGCTCCAGCTGTTTTACGTTTGTAATCATTTAGCGGTTGTATTTAAGCACTGTTTGTCTCATCGTTTGGTTGCCAGATCGTCTGTGCTTTCATGCCTTACATCCAGCGTTTTCATAGTCTCGTCTATTGTTACCGACTCTGCTCCTGATCTCTGACTCGTCTCTCGCCTTGCGTTTTGGACCCCGTTTGGATTCTGAGTTACCGACCCTCCTCGCCCTCATATTCCCGCTCGCCGTTGCCGACCACTGCCTGTTTGACCCTGCTTTTCAATATATCCCTGTTGGAATATCTTCCTGGTCTCTCTTCTCGTGCTGTGCATGTGGGTCCGTCATCCAGCGGCCGTGTCAGATGCAATATCATCAAGTCCTCGTACGAAATATGTTACATGAGTACTGTAAAATTTAGAGAGATTGCATAACTTTATCTTTTGCTTGTTTTTCCTCGTCTTCTTTTCTCTTTTTCCTATGTCGTGAACCTGACAGCTTTGGTCTTTTTTTCTCCATCTCTCACGGATCCCAATCGTTGTGTTTGTTTTGCAAATTGGGGATCAAGTCATCGGATTTATCCCACATCCCATCCACCAACACTATTACTCAAGACCAAAAGTCAAGAGTGTAAACCAATACACCTGTATTGTTTTGTATTATCTATGTTTTTAGGCATGAGACACAATTTAGATTAAAAAAAANCCCATCACAGACTTAGTTTAGCCCGGGCGGGGGCGGGGCTGCTCCCTTCTTGAGAGAGACACACTCACACGTATTGCCTTTTGCGCTCTTCCTCTCCCTCCGTTTTTACTTTTTCGTTTTCTGCGCACGACACACAAACGGGTCGCCGTCATAAACATATTGATACTTTACAGAAATAAAAATTTGTTCAAAGCGCTCGTGGCGCCCCCCACGTTACATGAAAAAATGCCGCCCTGGGCGACTGCCCCGTTCGCCCATGCCTAGAACCGTCACTGATGACGTATATTGCAGCAATTACGTACATTGCGGAAATGATGCATAAAAACCTGATGCGACCCAGCCTCATCCCTCCTCCAGCCCCCAAGTAAATTGAGTTTGAGACCCCTGCTCTATATGGTCTGATGACGTTTGTTCCGTGTCTGTGTGACATCACTTCAAGATGCCGGTCACCATTCATGTGAGTTTTTCCGCTGTATTATTATAAACTGTACCTTTATAAACAATTACCAATGGGCAATTTAAACAACCACTTTGTAACATGTTTTTATTATTTATTAACAATAGTTTATCACTTGTAAAAAAAAATGTTTGTCTGAATTCACAAACTCGTGGCACGGATTAGACGAATTGCATGTAAAATGCGGCTCAGCTAACGAAATTCCCTCCTAACGAAACGGCAGTCGGAACGGATTAATTTCGTAAGTCGGGGTACCACTGTATTGCCTTTCAGGAACACAATTTTCTGCAATTCAGATTATCGATGCCACAAAAGCGGAGAAAATGAGACAAATACATGATGCAATTGTGTAAATAAGATGCTATTCTTTATTTATTTTTGGCTGAAGAAGGAGGAGGATGAAGAAGAAGAAGAGGAGGAGGAGAAATAAGGATGAAGAAGAGGAGGAGCAGGAGGAAAAAAAGGAAGAAGAGGAGGAGAAAGAAAGATGAAGAAGAGCAGGAGGAGGAAGAAGAGAAAGAGAAGAGGAAGTAGACGAGAATTTCATTTGTCCCATCAATGAGAAATTTACATTTTGCAGCAGCCACCACAAGTATCAAGTACCATAATACACAACGGTAAACAATAAAAAAAGATAAATAATACAAATAAAAAATATTGCACTTATCTTGTTGTAGGCGGCACGGTGGCACAGTGGTTAGCGCTGCTGCCTCACAGCAAGATGGTTCCGTTTGACACTTGAGGTGTGAGTTCAAGGCCGGTCGGGGCCGTTCTGTGTGGAGTTTGCATGTTCTCCCCGTGCTTGCGTGGGTTTCCTCCGGGTTCTCCGGTTTCCCCCACAGTCCAAAAACATGCGCTTCAGGCGAATTGGAATTGGAAAATTGACCACATAGGTATGAGTGAGTGTGTGAATGTGTTTGTCTGTGTGTCCCGCTCTGCGAATGGTTGGCCACCAATCCAGAGTGTGTATCCTGCCTCCGGCCCTAAGACGCTGAGATAGGCGCCAGCTCCCCGCGACCCTGTAAAGGATGAAGCGGTAGAAGATGAATGAGGATCTTGTTGTTTATTTTTATTGTTGCTGTTACTACTATTACTACCTGCACTTTTCCTACCGTTTATCTGTGGATGCTTTAGTAATTTAATCTTCCCACCGTGGGATCAATAAAGGGATCAGTCATTCATTCATAAAGATGATTTTTAAATGGATAGTTGGTGTCATAAATGCTGAGACTTTGACCGTATGGTGAAACAGAGACGATAACAACACACTTCAATATGGAGCAGTAAGTTTGACATTGTGGTCTGATATTATATTGGAAATGTTTGCTGTCTTTAAAACCAAACCGCGTGAGAGTTACCAGACATTCCTGTCATGGCCTTTTACTTGGTTGTGATGTTGATCATTTTTCTTCTATCGTGCAGAGAAAACTAAAAGTCGTACAGGCTTGAAACCCGGTCCCATGACATCAAGGACAAAATGAATCAGTATAAGCTTTTGAAACTGAAAGATTCTGCAATTTTAGCAGGACAGTAAAATTAGACCAATGAAATTAGGAATTGCAAGTCTAAACGTCCTCTCTGTTCCTGGGTTTTTCTCCTCCACGGATATGTTGTCATAATGTACTGTGTTTACGCGAATATTAGCACCCCCTTGGTCACAAAATAAAAATAAAAAAACTTTTTCTTAGAGCTCGTCTAAGCGCTCTCGCCGTTAGCGCGGCAATCTACAGGATGCAATATGGTCTGTCTGTTCAAATAGTAATGATTGTTTTATGTTTAATTTTACTTCTTCCAGTGTTATTTTTTTCCCAGTTAAGTGTTGCAGTGTGTCTGGTTCGATTGAATCGCACAAGAGTTCGTTTCCCTGTTTGGTACGGTTCGTTTGGGCAGGTGTGAAAGCTGCAATCGAACTCTGATCCGCACCAAAAGCGGGCCAAACATGTGTACCGAGACCAAAAAAAAGCTGGTCTCGATACGCGTCCAAACGACCTCTGGTATGGTTCGCTTATCGATATCTCCGATTCCGTGTCACTCTTTCTCCTGAAGTGAAGTGCGAAGCCTTCACCGCGTGCAGCATTAAAACATTTGATTGCAGTCGCATTCGCGCTACACTCTCAAAATATAAATGTGTGGTGTGGTGTGAAAGGGGACTAAAATGCCAGGGAAATGCAACAATGTATCATTCATTGCCCTTGGTCTGGACCAAATGAACCGAACTATAGGTGTGAAAGTTCAAGTTATCGTTTATTTCCGTTATTGAGCTAATAAAAACTCACATGCACATCTGCCTCCAGAACCATTATTTAAAAAAATGAGAGCTTATATTTCGTGAATATTTGAAATTGGCGGTTATAAAAACCCTGCAAGTTTTTCAGCCGCTAAAATTGGGGGAAAAAATGGGTGCTTATATTCGCGTAAATATGGTGTATTTTTGATGTTCTTTCCTGGATAATATGGACTGTTTATGGCATCTGGAAAAATGATTCATATCTTGTACTTACACTTACATCCTTTATGTTTAACTTACAACCAATAATTGGCACTTACTGCTATTGCACTGCATTTTGTTGTTTTGCACTTTTACATGTGTAATGAAGGACATTAAAGTAGAATGATCTAATGACTAGTTCTGTGCTTCATTCTAGTCATTCAATTGTCATTTGTATAAAATACAGATAAATGCAGTTAAACATTGGTGGCTTTTCACTTTTCTCATTTCTCAGGCTACTTTTTTTCTCTTTTTTTCTAACCAGCAAACCGAATAATTTTCTTTTTATCGCTCTTTTTTCATCATTCTTTTTGAATGGTTTTCCATGGGGACACACAAGCAGCTGGACAATTCTGAAACCATTGCAACCAAAACAACAGCTTGATGAAGTGATGATGCAGTGTAGGGAATTAGATTTCTTAATATTTCTTTCATTTTTTAAATGGAATGGAATCTTCTGTAACTTTCAAAATGAAGTTTTTCTATAGCTGTACAAACCAGCTGGAGAACTTTCTGGCTACTGATGATGACTTGTATTAACAATGATGAAGGGTTTTCAGCTCTTTCAGCTCTTCAATGCTAAATCTTCAGGAACTGCTTTGCTTGGTAATTCTTCTATCCATTTGTTGTTATTGTTTGTCTTGTGCACATCAATCAAACACATTCAAACATTTTTATTGCATTCTTTCAGGAGGTCTAGAGGAAGATCCAGGAAATGTTTTGGTCACTTTATACTTTTGGGACACTTTGATCACTTTACCTGCTGTACCACTTCCACTTCCACTTTTGTATCTTTATTGTTTTGTATCTTGTCTGTATCTGTCTGCAACTTGTTTTTTTACTGTAATGAACAGAAGGAGGAGCAGGAAGTCTTCGAGGAAGGCCCGGAAGAAGCTGAAGGTGATGGATGGATGGCATCTTTGTTTTCATTTTGCTTTTGAATTTAAATGAAAGCGTCCCCCATCAATTTGATATGTCTCTGCACATTTCCTGACACCAACAACATAGTATTAACATAGACAAGGACTTATGAGTTTCGTAACGCAGAGTTTATATGCAAATACTCTAATCAAAATGTAATCAGATTTGAATTTACCTGAAGAAAATAACCGGTTACCAAAAATGTGATGGTAAGATCTGTCTCAACTTCTCCCACTTGTATTCCAAAGTCTACATTTTTTACACTATATATTTGAATCTGCTTTTTTTGGTCATATTTAATAAAGTTACTTGCTTTATTCCCTTCTATAATAATTTCTTTATTTTTCTTATTTTTCCTTTTTTTCTTGTTTGCATCTTTTCTCCTCAATTTCGTAAGAAAGTAAAATTCCCAACATTTAAAGTAATTCACACTGAAATTGACCTGTTACATGTTATTGAATTTATGATGTTATTGGTTTATTGCCTGAGAGATAACGTTTATAAAATAACCTATAAAAACGTTTTAGAAATTAACAAGGCAGAAAAATCTTTAGATTAAGTACACAACGTTTAGAACAGGAAAGTGTTTCTTACATTTATGCAGAAGCATCTGTGGGGCTTCGCGTATGACGCAAACTACATTTCCCATAAGCACTTGCGCCCTGCTACCCATAAAGCCGTGCGTCCTAGCTACAGGAAGGTCGTTGAGGTGTACGTTTCAGCGTGAGCAGACTTCACATTTAGCCGCAAAAATGCTCGGACAAGCCGTGCGACGATTCACCACCTCTGCGGTTCGGTCCAGTCACTATGCCGAGGGCCCGGGGAAGGTAATTACGTTTTAGGAATTAATTTTAAATTCCTCAGTTTTTTGTTTTGACATCGTATTTGCGTGTGATCGGCGCCTGGCCTAGTGCTTGTTAAAAGCCTCAGTGTAGGTCATTCAATTGTTAACGTTTACACATTGTTTGCATATTTTTAACAAGTTAGCTTTGACCGGATATCTGATTTATTCGGTGATGAGATATTCGTATGTTTGACGCATCTGTAGGTCGATCTTTTAGATGTAGCGTAGCTTAGCTTAACGTGAATGAAGAAAGAATGAGAAAAGCGGCTTTTGGTGGTGAAAATCTTTGTGTAGAGGCGATGATGTTCAGTTTTTTATATGAACAACACTATCAGTTATGATCAGATATGAATATAAACTAGTCTCACATAGCTCTTAAAAAGCGTGCTCGTCTACTAAAATAGTGTTTGCGTTTTCACTGGTCAGTATAATTCTAAACGTGTTTCCTGACCTTTGTGCTTTTTGACCAGTACTTCAAACGTTTCTGTCTAAATTTTGAATTACCAATGAAATCATAAATCGAATATTAATTTATTAATAAAGGTAAGTATGCTCCCGCCAATATTGGGTGTAACAAAAAATGCATTTGTATTTTCACTTTCTTTTTGATTTACAAATGTAACTATGATTTTTTTTTTTTTTTTTTTTGGT
>SOMO01000015.1:1821948-1867958 GCA_028128575.1 Paedocypris carbunculus | reverse complement strand
GGCTCATGGGATTTGCTGAGGTTTCTGGGAGGTGGAGTTCCGAACAAAAAATATTTGTTTAAAATATAAAATATTCCGTATAGAAACAACAAATCTCTCGATCTCTAAGAATCTGTGTCACTACTTCATAAATGTAATCCCTCCTTGTGTGAGGTTTGTAAGACCCAAAGCATCTTCATAAATTTGACACAATATTGTTCACCTCACTTTTCTTCATCAAACAATCTGAGAAAGACCATAAATTGTGAATTATCCTTTTGAGTCCCTTCAAACAGAGCAGTCACTATTTCAGCATTAGAGAAAGGTGTCTTGTGTTGTCCCAGGACACATGTGAGACGTTCGTTGTCCGTGTGTGTGTGTGTGTGTGTGTGTGTGTGGAGGGTATTTTGTTCAAATTGTGCGTGCTTGGATTAATAATGGCATTTTACGATCACTATCGACGATCGCGACCGTCTCGTTGCAGATTAAACACATTGGTTTTCTGCTTCGCGCGGATGCATATTATTCTGTCCACTCACTCTTAAACTTGCAGTTTTCAAAGTCAACTTTTCTTTTCTAATCGACGGCCAACTTTGAGCTTGCCATATTCTTTAAGGTTAAAAAAATCTCTCGATTTACGCAAACGACAGAGCGCCTGTTCGCCTGGCTACCCTGAAGACCTGAGCGACTACGCGCCGCGGCCGTGTTCTAAAGTAACTGAATGCCGCCAGAGCGCAAACAGATGACGTAGTTGTCACGTTGCTCTTACAGCGGCTGTGATTAGACAAATGCCGCAGCTAAAACGAGCACAATCATTCAGTCGAGCACAATCATTCGATCCACTGAAAACGCCTTTGGATTTTGATCACAAGAGTATGTTGGTTTTGCCGTCGGTCCAAAAGTAATCGCGTCTGGGTCCGGATGCGGACCGGAGTCCGCCTTTTGAGTACCCCTGCAGTAGAGCATCGGGCAACAGGAGCTTCAGACTTATTAATAGTCAAGAGAAGTTGTTCCATATCAGTGGTTTAATTTTTTTCTAATCCACAATCCAGACCGCTTCCTCTTGCTTGTTGGTTGCTGTTTGGTTGTAGTGGTTTGATGCTGAAGAACATAAGAACTGCCATCAATATTTTCAAAAGTGTGTTTTAAGTATTAATGCAAAATAACTTTTTTTTTTTTTTACAGGCCAAATTGTTTCCAGGTTGTGGTTCAACACTTTAGTGAGGAGCAGTACATTTTCTACTTCGCTGGAGAGACGCCCGAGCAAGCGCAGGTACATTCACTTTTACATTCTAACCCAGTATTAAACATTATAAAGGTGCACAGCAAATTTCAGACAGTAGTCTAAAGTACTTGAGTACATTTACTTTACTCACATATTTTT
Source organism: Paedocypris carbunculus (assembly GCA_028128575.1). NCBI lineage: Eukaryota > Metazoa > Chordata > Actinopteri > Cypriniformes > Paedocypris > Paedocypris carbunculus. Next base: position 1,866,595 of record SOMO01000015.1, on the reverse strand, counting down.
AGGCTCTTTGTACACTCCTGATCAAAATCTTGAGACCGGGGGGAAAATTACAAGTTTTCACATTTTGCACTGGTGGATTGTTCTCAGATTGTAAATATTGCTTTCGAATGCCAAAAAGAAATAAACAGGAGCATGGGGAAAAACAGGTGTTTTATTGAAAACAGCATTCTAACTTAAACAGGCTGTTTATTAGCTGATCAAAAGTTTAAGACCAGAGGCCAAAAAACACACAAAATAACTTAACGTGATCAGTAGACGAACTCTAGAAGAACTCGGTAGTGAGTAGCACCACCATTCTTGTTTATCACTTCAAAAATTCTACTTGGTGAGCTTGGTGTGACAGTTTCCATGAGGGTGTTGGGAATGTTGTTCCATGTGGTGAAGATGGCTTCACAAAGGGCATCCACGGTCTGGAACTGACGTCCGTTAATTTTCCCTTGCCATCCATCCCCAAATGTTCTCTATGGGATTTAGGTCAGGGGAACATGCAGGAAGGTCCAGAAGTGTGATGTTATTCACCTGGAAGACGTTCTTTCTAAGGCGGCGTTTTGATTTGCAGCATTGTTCTGTTGAAAGACCCAGTCATTACCACAGAGACGAGGACCCTCTGTCAACACTGATGCCCCTGCAATATCTCCACATAGTCAGCTGCTGTTAGACGCCCCTGCACAACCTGAAGCTCCATTTTACAACTGAATGAAAAAGCACCCCATATCATGATGGAGCCTCCTCCACTGTGCCGTGTAGAAAACATCTCCAGTGGGATCTCCTTGTCATGCCATTACCTTTGGAAGCCATCAGGACCACCCAAGTTACATTGTTTCTCATCAGAGATTAAAACTTTCTTCCACTTGATGTCCCACGTTTGGTGCTCCCTTGCAAATTCCAAGTGGGCAAGTTTGTGGTGTGGGAGAAAATGTGGCGTTTGAAGACATTTTTTGTTCTTGAAGACCTTTTCTCGCAGATGTCGTCTTATGGTTATTGGGCTGCAGTCAGCATCAGTCGAGGGTGCTGACTGCAATATAATCTGGGCTGATGATCGGACTGTGTCTTGACGAACAGCCCGTCAGATCCTCCGGTTGAGTGCAGGGGAAGTTTTTTTTGTGTCGATCACTTGACTTTTTTGTCCCATAACTCTCAGGATCTTTTAAGAAATGTAAAATGACTGTCTTACTGCGTCCAACCTCAGCAGCTATGTCACGTTGCAAGAGGCCTTGCTTGTGCAGCTCAACAATCCTGCCACATTCAAAGAGAGAAAGTCTTTTTGCTTCTGCCATTGGGAGGTCTTGACAGTGTGTCTGCTTAAAGCTCAATGGCATGGAAGCCATATTTCTGCACTTTTAAGGCTCTGGTCTTAAACTTTTGATCAGCTGACAAACAGCCTGTTTAAGTTTCAATTCAGTTTTCAAATAATTACCTGTTCTCTAATTGTTATTGCTTGACCCTGTTTGTTACTTTGGCATTCCAAAGCAGTATTTACAATCTGAGTACAATCCACCAGTTGAAAATGTGAATATTTATAATTTTTCTCCCGGTTTTAAGATCAGGAGTGTATTTGAGTATCAAAAAATAGGCAGCTTTTACTCTCTACTTGGCTATTTGTGATTGAGTATATATTCTCTTTACTTCCACATTTGAATGGACGTGTACCATTGCTAGTTACATTGTGATTGTCAGTGAAAAGTTGGTATCTTTTGTACCGCGGTTAATATCTTGGGCGGACAAGGGGATCTGCTGAAGGTACTGGATGATATCAGCTAAATCACGTGAATTTAGTGGTTGCACTTTTTTACTCATTTCAATTTGACGCCGACTGACGTTTTGTTCTTTGCTTGATTTTTACTTCTGCTATTTTACTTCTGCTTTGAAACGTTCAGGTGTTAAATTTCAGTTTTATATTAGGAAATAAAACCTCATAAAAAAGTTTTTCACATTCCTTTGTCTTTTTTGAGCCTAAATTATGAGTAAAATACATAAGTATATCACTTTTTAATGTGATACTTAACGACTTTTACTCAAGTCTTCTTGGAATTGGTGACTTGTAACTTGTAATGGAGTAATTTGTACAGTAAGGCGTCTTTTACTCATGTATGGTTTTCACGTACTCTTTACACCTGCTTTTAGGACTGGATGAAATGCCTGCAGACCTTCTGCAATAATCTTCGAAAGCCCATACAGACCACCTTCAACAAACGTCTGCGTCAGGTAAGAGATTCCAAGCGACTCGATTGTTTTATGATTTAAATGCAGAAATGAAGATGTTCAGATGTCCCAGAACCAAGTTGTCAAGATATGTATTAGCATACAACAAGAATCCATTTCAGACCACCTCTGGGTTCCTACGGGTGCTTGAAGGGCTTGAAAATGTAGTTGTACTTATTTCACAACATTCAAATACAGTGGTACCCCAAATTACAAAAATAATTTGTGCCAACTGCAGTTTCGCAAAGGAACATTTTCATAAACCGGGACGCAATTAATATGTATCTGTTCCAAGCCCCCATTAATTATTTTTATAATATGATAAAATATCATAGTAATTGTAGTAAACTTGTTACATAACACGTTTTCTGAAAACAAAATCTGAAAAGTTTTTCTTGTTTGTTTCCTCCTATTACAATTAAGAAATAAAAACACACCATATTTTGAGTTGTGAGTCTTTTGTGCATTTCGTTCATTTGTTTTATATTCATTGCACATAACCTAATATTGACAGTCGACTATTACAAAGCACAACTTGTTTTTTTGTTTATGCAAAATATCACTTTAAATGTGATTAAAATGGCACATTTTCATTCTTGTTGTAAAGGTCTTATTCAGAACATATACCCTTGGTCACTCAAAAATTTCAGGGGTGCTTATAATCACTGATTTCAAATATACGCGCCTATTTTTCCGTATTTCCGGTCAGGAGCAATCATAAATAAACGTGAACACGTCGTCTTTATGCAGCGGAGAGCGTGTGCCTCTATATAATGTAAATCAAATAAACTGTAGGCAGACGTGCTACAGTATAAGCTTTTATTGGCTCAATAACAGAAATAAAGAAACATTAGACACGCCGCGACACTCAACAGAGACAAAATAACACTGGAAGAAGTAAGATTAAACTAAATACAGTACAATATATTATATTACAACGAACAGAAACTACAAACCACGATCAGGTAGCTTAGCTTAGCACTAACAAACGGGTCCAATGTGTAATTGCAGAAAGACTCAAAACAGTCGGAAATTCAGAACACGGGCAAGAAGTAAAAAAATCAAAGGAACAGACACAATCAAAACTCTCGGTCTGTTAAACAGGGGATAATAATCATTCGCTTTGATTCTCTTCACAGCGTCAGATAAACAGAGAGCACGACAGGCCTGGTGCGCGGACTGGTGCAAAGACTCTTGGGAAATGAAGTTCTGACCACAATAATCGACTTGATCTATTACTCAAATAAAACTATATCGAAATGATACGAGTCACAAGTTAGGTTTGTTAAATAAAGGAAAAACTGTTTGTTTAGGAAAATATAAACGTAATTAAACCATAAATGTAAAAAAACAAAATTTATTTTGTGCCAGAAAAAGTTAGGGGGGGTGCTTATATTCGCGTAAATATGGTATTGATCAAAACATGGACCTTGAAAGTGCTTGAATTTGACTTTCCTAAAACTGTAAGAAACAAGCAGATGGTTTCTTTGAACTGGCTCCGTCCGGACCTCTAATTTATTAATCACAAAGCTTGGCCCAATCGAATCTCACCATGTTGTTCTGTCACCACAGGTTAGCAGTTTGGTTCTGTATGTGGAGGAAGCGCACAAACTTCCCATTAAGCACTTCACCAACCCGTACTGCAACATCTCGCTGAACAGCGTGCAGGTGGCGAAGACTCACCCCAGAGAGGGTCAGAACCCCGTCTTCACCGAGGAGTTCATCTTCGAGTGAGTCAGTTGGGTCTGAAGGCTTTACGTTGGCTTATAAAGCTCCACTGAGATTTGTTCTCGTTTTCGCAGTGACCTATCCAGTGACATCAACCGGTTTGAAATAAGCTTGAGCAACAAGACCAAGAAGAGCAAAGAAAGTGACATCTGTAAGTATCAGAAAGATCTGTTTTTGTAAGACACTTGTGGGGGCAACGGGCAGATCTCACTATAAAAGTGTTTCCTCTGTCAAGCAGGAAGTGGCTAAGTGCAATGACCACAATTGTATTTTGTTGATTTTTTGAGCATGTTGTTCTTTGAATCTCACGTTTTCATGAGCAGAGAGCCAGGTTCTGGTCGGGGTCGATGGTCATGAACACTTCTAACCCTCCTAATATGTTCGAGTCAAATTGGCTCGTTTTTTAAAGTTGAAAAATATTTAAAAATTACTTCAAAGTCTTTTTTCACTTTGAAACTTCTCCAGCTTGGCTTATTTGGTGTAATTATCATATAAAAAATATAACGATTAAGTTCACATATGTTTAACACTACGCTACATGTTTATGTTACAAAGATTTGAACATTTACCTTTTGATTCCTTTAAGACCTTTAAGATTTGCAAAAATAAAACAAAAAATACTTATATATTACAGATAATGTGTAGGTCAATGTGTCCCTTCAGACAAAACCGAAGCTAAAAAGACTCCGATAGTTTAAATACTGTTTGTTTCTTTGCAACAATGAGACATAATACACTGCTATCTCACACTCTCTCTCATATACACACACACAGTTTTGGGGAACTTTTTGATTTCTGACACCTATATCCATTATTGATGTTCCTCTGAAATGAACATAACAGGAGGGTTAAAGGAAACTACAGGATTAACTAAATAATGCAACTTCTGATTAAATGAGTCTGAAGCGAGTAGGAAATAAAATCTACTTGACAATGGGTAAAAGATAAAAGTAGACACGAGTTAGAAGAGGAAAAAACGACAAACACTGTGATATTTCAAGGAAATATATTTGATATCAGTGGATGAAGATGAAAGTGTCTTGATTAATTTAAAGCTAAAACAAATAAAAATGATTAAAAAGTTGGAAAGCTGAAACTTTGAAGATGAAAAGGTGACTCGTGTAGAAAGTTGAAAACCAGGACGTGTCAGAAAAGACCTTTCTAAGGTTTAAATCGATGAAAAGGTTATACTCAGGGAAACTAGACAACTTGAGAAAATTAAAAGTAGAACAATCCTAGAAATGTTAGGACAAAATACCATTTGAGAACTAGATGATGGTTGAAAACATCAGTAAAGAATAGAAACTGTAGTAAAGGCTCGATCATGTTATAAGTTGGATAAAATGTTTGATATTGCATATTTTTCAATATGTAAATATTTTAAAAGCACACATAAGTTGTTTAAATATAGTTTATAATGTCTCAAATGTAAAATGGATCACAGTGTTCCTTAGCAGCAGAATGCTGGACAATTTCTGGCTGTAACACACACACACACACACACGCACACACACACACACACACACACACACACACACACACACACACACACACACACACACACACACAGTTTCTTCAGTTCAAAAACTTGATGAATTGAGAAGTGTAAAGTGCAGACCAGAGAAATCGAGATGAAGCTTTTACCTTGAGTGACAGAGAATCGGTTTTCAAGTGTCTAGTTCTCTACAATTTATGAAACTTTTGAATAAAAACTTTCATTTTGTGTTGAGAAAGCAGACGTGACTTTTATTACATTATTCTTATTGTCAAATATAATTTCTTTTTTAGATCCTACAAAGAATGGTTTATTGCCTTGTGGTAAAAAAAAAAAAGTAGGGCAAATAACTCATATGATAGTTTGAATATCGAGTTCAAGTTCAGTTTTTTCACAAAGCAATTATTCTTTATAAACGAATTTGTTTGTTTACCTGGACTGTATTTTTTATGTTATGTACAGGGTTCCTAGGGGTGCTTGGAATTCTTGAAAATGCTTACATTTAAAGTTTTAGTTTTCAAGGCCTTAAAAAATCTTGAATTTTATATGAAGTGCTTGAAAATGCTTGAAAATTTTATTACACTTATAAAATGCCCTTACAAGTGAACAGTGGTACCCTGATTTTGTGCCAACACCAGTTTTGTAAGACAAAAATTTAAACCGGGACATAATTATGCTGTGTGTGAATGCCCTAATCCAGGGGTGCCCATTACGTTGATCGCAAAGGCATTGTGAGTAGATCGCATGACATTGGGGAAAAAAAGTTAAGGAAAAAAAAAGTTTCAAAACTCTAGCAAGTTTGCGAGTAAGAGTTCGGCTAAAAATGAGTTTAAAGGATGGCGATTCTACCCCACACGCAATCTTAATCCAGCATTTACACTATTCTGCCACACTAATTTCCGACGAGCGTCTCTCTGTCAGCTGTGTGCACGCTCTCGTCGGGGCGGAGCAGCAGCAGTCACGTGCGCTTATTACCTACAAGTCGGGTGCTAGTCGAGTTTAAAAAAAACATACAATAAACAGAGAGAATAAGTGAGGAAACACAACGGTCAACAGGGGCCAGTAACTTTTGAAGTTCACTGGCCCGACTATCAAAACCACTGGCCCAAGTTGACATCGCGTGTATTGATCTCAATAATTGCAAAAAAACAAAAAAAAACTGTTTGCTTGAACAACATGAATATCATTTAATTTGTTTAATGTAGGTTTAGAGCAAAGTGTATCAAAACTGAGCAAAAACAGAACAAGTGCAATTCTCTGCCTTTTCTTTTCGTATTCTCTTTTGCTTTCCCTCAATTCCTCTCGTGATTTTTTTTTTCTTCCTTGAAAATATGTCACCTAGCTCAGTGGCGCCCATTGGGAAACATTTTTGTGTCTTGGGCCCAATACCGCACCTATCTGTTCGGTATCCGTTTGGTCTGTTCTGAATGTTTTTACTTGCTTTTATAATTTTTTATTATCGATATTTACAATTTTTTTTATTTTGCTTTTATCCAAAGCGACTTTCATGTCATTAAAAATGTGTTAATATTTGTAAAAAGTGTAGTTTTTCCAGGGAATCGAACCCATAATCTGGTATTTCCAACCTCAGCTCTACTGACTGAGCCGCTGCTGCACAAATTATTCTGCAACCAATCTTAAAAAGTTTGCAATTTTTAAGTGTTTTTGGCAGTTTTGTCATATAGTTCCCCTGCAGTGTCTGGTTTGCTCTGTTCAGAATGAATCAGTATCAGTTGAAAAAAATAAACAACAAAACTATTATCGTCCAAGTGCAAATAATGTAACGTAGTAAATATAAGTGGTGTTTTTACTCACTCCTGCCAGAGTGATTTAAACTGCAAAAATACAAAATACATTTTAATACAAAAATACAATTTTAATTTATAATTTAATTTAAACTAACTCCCAGAATGTCTGGACAGTTTTATTAAAGACCATCAAATAAATTATTTCAAACGTGTTTAAACATATAGACTTTTGAAATATCGGACAAAAGGATCACTTTGTGCTACGTCTGAATTCGACGAACATCACGCGACAGATACTATGTTCTTCGGGTAATATTCATGATAGTAGTTTGTAGGGGTGGGACGAGACACTTTTTCCACGAGACGAGACGAGACGAGACACTAGGCTCACGAGAACGAGACGAGACGAGATTTTGATTTTTTTTTTTTAAATAAAAAAAACCTTCGATAAAATATAAGGAGAGCCATATTTTATCTGTATTTTATTTAACCAAAACATTCAAAACTGTTGATGCATTTAACTCTTTCTATTTTCACCAATTGCATGCAGTGATAACCAGATAACCAACATAATATTGATCATACAAAATATGATGCCATATATTGCGAAGTCATTTCACAAAATTTTCTAACTTTCAATAGTATAGAAAATCCATACGTAAATTGTATAGAATGGTAAAATCATTTTGGCATCAAGTTCAACTCAACATCAATGTACTTCATTATGATTAAATTCACTGTGTTCATTTTAGCTCTAAAAACCATATTTATTGAAAGTGTCACTGTCCAGTCAATTATCCAGAGATGTCCAGAGAGAAGAGAGAGAGAGACAGAGAGAGAGAGAGACAGAGAGAGAGAGAGACAGAGCGGGAGAGAGAGAGAGAGAGAGAGCGGGAGAGAGAGCGGGAGAGAGAGAGAGCGGGAGAGAGAGAGAGCGGGAGAGAGAGAGAGCGGGAGAGAGAGAGAGCGGGAGAGACAGAGCAGGAGAGTGACAGAGGGAGAGAGCGGGCTTCCTACGGTAGCTTTGTTTCTGGTATTCGTCGCTTTTCTTGTCGCTTTCTTTCCTTTTTTTATGTGAAACCATGACTTCCAACCGAAAACAGACTTTGTTCAAAATAAAACAAGCAGATTTTCTCGCGCGCGTCATACATTCTCTTACTTGACCCTGGGGTTGACAATATAAATGGCCTGGTGGCCCGGACGTACTTTTATAACCAACCGGGCCACCAGATCTCATTTCAAATAGGTCTCATTTCAAGCCGTCTTACCAAGTAAAATTTTCTCATCCGTTGGCAGATAATTTTACTTGATTTAAGACTTTTTTTTTTTTTACTCATTTTGTTTTTTATTTTCTTATTTTTTCATGTGCATTTTTTTGCAGTGTGTAAGATGCACCTAACACACCAACACTGTAAAACAGTCATGGTACAGAAGTGCCATCTACTGGTTGTATGTGGAACATGTGATTTTAGCTTTTCTTGATTTGGTCTTCTCCATGTCCTGCTTCAGTATTCATGCGCTGCCAGCTGAGTAAACTACACAGAGGCCAGATGATCGACGAGTGGTTTCCTCTCAGTTCCTACGTGCCGCTTAAAGGAATCGAGCCGGGCTCACTCCGCGTGAGAGTACGCTACTCTATGGAGAAGATCATGCCCGAGGAGGAGTACAGCGAGTTCAAAGAGGTGAGTTCATGTGAAACAGAGGTGTAGAGTACCACTTGAGTAAATGTACGAATACCTTACTGTAAAAAAATTACTCCAGTGCAAGTTACAAGTCACTAATTACAAGAAGCCTTTGGTAAAAGTATCCAATTTTACAAGAACTTTTAATGTAAAAGTATTGTACTGAATTAAGCCTAAAACAAAAAAAAACAGGAAACTATTAATTTTTTTAGTTTTCTTAATCTCTTAATCTTAGTTTTTTTGCTAATACTGTATGGGAAAGGAAATTTAAAACCTGAATGTTTGACAGAACATCATAGTCAAAAAAAGAACAAAAAGTTCATCTCTGTGAAACCCAAATGAGCAAAAAAGTGCAACAGCTATTTCACATGATTTAGCTGATAAACAGCATCCAGTACCTTCAGCATCCTGTAGATGGCGATAGCTCCTCGTCTGCCCAAGAAATTAACCGCGGCAGAAAAAGATGCCGACTTGATGCACACAATCACAATGTAATGAGGGTCCATTCAAATGTAGTGGAGTAAATAATACAGATACTCAATCACAAATGTAGCCAAGTAAAGAGTAAAAGTTGCTTATGGTTTTGACACAAAGTAGCCAAAAAATGCATAAGTAAATTTTGTTTGTATTGGCGCCTTTCTAGACACTTAAACCTTATAGGACACACATCATTCACACATACCAATTGCCTGGTGAAATAGCGGCACCCAACTTGCACCAGCGTCCACTTCTACCGGGCATACACACCACACACGATCACACACACGGCCAGATTAACCTGAAACGCATGTTTTCGGACTGTCAGTATTTACTCAAGTACTTTACACCACTGATTAGTGTTGCACAATTCTGGATAAAATGAGAATCACGATTTTTTTGTTTAGAATAAAGATTCTTTCTTTATATTTTATTATTTTAAATATTTAACCCTGAAAATCATTTTGTCAAACAGCAATATAATAACACTCTTTGCTATATTTAAATAAACAAAACATTAAAGAAACATTCACCATTAAACGTAATAGAAATTTAAAAAAAGCTGAAACATTCCACGGTACAGTATTATGTACAGTTGAGGACAAAATTATTAGATCTGTTTAAAGCACTTTTTAAATGCTTGTCAAACAATGATTATTTTTGTATTTTCGGCTTATGATGTTTGCTGTATGTGGGTATCGTCTTCTGGTTTGAAACTGCAGTAAACACACACACACACTTCAAAATAAAATCCTTTTTCAGGTAGTAAAATGTCAGAGATGATTCCTCGCTCATTCTCTCTGTTTATTTTAAACCTCGACTGCCACTGAACTCAACATCCACTATTCTAGTGCAGGTAATTAAGCGCACGTGACCTGCTAGTGGCCAATTAGGGCTACGCCCCAAAATACGACAGGTAATGCAAGATTATCCTCCTTTTACAATATTTAAATGATGGTGCTCGCTGATTCGTGCGCACAAACACACACACATAAGCTGACAAAGTTTGTCAAAACCGCATAAATGCTAGATTCAAATCTCAAGGGGGGTAGATTTGAGATATTCTAACAAGTCATCTTTTAACAATTAATCGTGCAGCTCAACCACTGCGGTAAAAAATCAGAATCTTGAAGGTCTTGATTGTTTGCTTAGTACAGGTTGGAGGGGAGATCCTATCTGAAAGGGATGGATGGACGGATAGATAAATTGTGCTCAGTCTTCCATGAGTTGCTAACATGCGGCCTGTCTATCCCCAGCTCATCCTGCAGAAGGACTATCATGTGATCTACGCTTTGGCTCACGTGTGCGGGCAGGACCGGAGCCTGCTGGCCAGTATTCTGCTCCGAGTCCTGAGACACGAGCGAGCGGAAGCACGGCTGCTGAGGACGCTGAATGACAGAGAGATCAATATGGAGGGTACGCTTGCCTCCTGTCTTTTTTTTTTTTTTTACTGTATTTACGTGAATATAAGCACCATTTTTTTCCAATTTTAAAAGGCTCAAAAACTTGGGGGTGCTTAAAATCTCCGATTTCAAATATGCGTGTAAATATAAGCTCTCATTTTTCCATATTTCAAGTCAGGAGCAGTCACTAATTAACAGAAATATGTCGTCTTTATGCAAAGGTGCGCGTGTGTGTTTTGTTTTCTTTAAATAATGGTTCTGGAGGCAGATGAGTATATAAGCTTTTATTAACTTATTAACAAAAATAAAAAAACATTAAAAATGTCGCAACACTTAACGGGGACAAAATAACACTGGAAGAAGTACGATTCTTCAATCATTAATATTTGAACAGACAGACTATATTGAATCCGGTAGATCTGCGCTAACGGCTAATGGCTAGCGCCTGAAAACGAGTACAGTTGAAAACGAAGAACACCGGAGTCAAAAACAATCAAATCGCTCTGTCTGCAACACAGAGAAAAACAATACCGTTCTGATATTTATGTTTAACAAAAACCCAGCTCAGTCAGCTTTAGTCTGGTGTGCTCATGTGAGTGAGCACCAAAGGATTTTGGGACGTGTAATTCTGATCACTAGAATAGATAATTTTTAAAAATATAGTAAGTAAAACGACATTGAAGGGATACGTGTCCCAAGTTAGGTTTGTTAACCCTCCTGTTAAGTTTGTTTAAAATGAGCATTATTAATGTTTCGCGCGGTGCATTTTATTATGCATACAAGTGTCAGAAACCAAAAAGTTCCCCAGAACAGTGAGTGTGTGTGTGTGTGTGTGTGTGTGTCTATATGAGAGAGAGTGTGTGACTTTTAGACCGCTGTGTATTATGTGCCATTGTTGCAAAGAAACAAATAGTATTTCATTTTTCTTACACTTCTTCTTTTCTTTTAGCTTCCATTTTGTCTGACCCGAACATTATAATTGTAACAAAAACATGTAGCGGGTGTTTACACGTGTGTAGATTACAAACAGGATAAGTTTTAAAGTGAAACTTAATTTATTTTATTTTTATTTTTTTTACTCGTTTTAACATGTGTCAGTTTGACCCGAACAGTATCTTTGTGACATAAACATGTAGCGTAGTGTTACAAATATGTGAACTGGTATGTTCACATATGTGAATCGTTATATTTTTTTAATGTGCCTGAAAATGGGGGTGCTTAGACTCGTGGGGTGATTATATGCACGTCAATACGGTAGAATAAAAAGTTTTCTTTAAAACAGGGGTCCTCAATTATAAACTTGAAGGGTCCACTTACGAAATTTCCATTCAGTCCGAGGTCCGGAAAAATATCGGTCAAGTTGCAAATATGAACCGCTATGTGAATGGCACGTCATCTGTATAGAAACAACATGTGTCACTACTTCATAAATGTAATCCCTCCTTGTGTGAGGTTTGTAAGACCCAAAACATCTTCATAAATTTGAAATTTGAATTGTGAATTATCCTTTTGAGTCCCTTCAACAGAGCAGCCACCACTTCACTCACACACTCATTGACTATTTCAGCATTAGAGAAAGGTGTCTTGTGTTGTCCCAGGACACATGTGAGACTTTCGTTGCGTGTGTGTGTGTGTACGTACTGGACATGCAGAGAGTCTAAATTGCTTTCTCTACTCATCCACGCTCTTTACAGATAGACATACATTTTTACAAAAAACAAGTAACAAAAAATGTGCATTTTGTGCATTTTTACAAAAAACAACAACAAAAATTTGCAATTTTCAAGTACTGGTACAAGTACAAAAACTGTTGTGCGGTTTGTAATTACAGATAAAAATGTGGAATTTACAGAAGTATTCAAATGTATTTTGTTCAATGGAGGGTAATTTGTTCAAATTGTGCGTGCTTGGATTAATAATGGCATTTCACGATCACTTTTGATGACTGCGACTGACTTGTTGCAGATTAAACACATTGGTTTTCTGCTTCGTGCGGATGCATGTTATTCTGTCCACTCACTCTTAAACTCGCAGTTTTCAAAGTCAACTTTTCTTTTCTAATTGACGGCCAGCTTTGAGCTCGCCACATTCTTTAAGGTTAAAAAAAATCTCTCGATTTACGCAAACGACAGAGCGCCCGTTCGCCTGGCTACTCTGAAGACCTGAGCGACTACGCGCCGCGGCCGTGTTCTAAAGTAACTGAATGCCGCCAGAGCGCAAACAGATGACGTAGTTGTCACGTTGCTCTTACAGCGGCTGTGATTGGACAAATGCCGCAGCTAAAACGAGTACAATCATTCAAGATAAATTATATACATTTATAAATATATTCGTTTGCGTTGGTGCGTGTGTGTAAATGAACAATGCAGAATAAAAATTGCGTGATCCACTGAAAACGCCTTTGGATTTTGATCACAAGAGTAGCATGTTTTGCCGTCGGTCCAAAAGTAATCGGGTCTGGGTCCGGATGCGGACCGGAGTCCGCCTATTGAGTACCCCTGCTTTAAAAAGTACCTTTCAGTAAGGAAACAAGTTCTACAATAACAGTTTTGCCGTTGCAGATGAAGCCACGACCCTGTTTCGGGCCACGACACTGGCCAGCACCCTGATGGAACAGTACATGAAAGCCACAGCCACACCGTTTGTCCATCACGCTCTGAAAGACACCATCCTGAAGATCATGGAGAGCAAGCAGTCCTGCGAGGTACTGGTTCTGTCAGACTGTGTCTACAGTCGGGTCCTTCACGTCTTCTGCTCCGTAGCTCAACCCATCCAAACTGGAGAAGAACGAAGACGTCAATCTGAACCTCGCTCACCTTCTCAACATCCTGTCGGAGTTGGTGGAGAAGATCTTTATGGCTGCTGAGATCTTGCCGCCGTAAGTGTCAAACAGAGTTACTATGGATGCTTGACATCCTTGAAAATGCTTGGATTTCCATTGCGTGTTTTCAAGGTCTTAAATTAGCTGGAATTTTAAATAAGGTGCTTAAAAATGTAATTATACTTATCTTATACTTATTTATGTGAATATAAGAACCCCCTTTTTTTTTTTTTTTTTTTTTTTTTTTGACGCTCAAAAACTTGGGGGGGGTGCTTATAATCGCCGATTTCAAATATGCGTGTAATTTAATACTGTATTTACACAAATATAAGCATCTGAATATTTTTACCAAAAATATTAAAAACATTTTTTTAGCAGCTCTAAAACTAACAAACAAATATGCGCGTAATTGTACGTCATCAGAAATAATCGGGAGCACATCATTTTTGCAGCTGAACAATTTGCAGCGTTTTTTGCATGTGTAGGCAGACGTGCATATAAGCTTTTATTGGCTCAATAACAGAAATAAAGAAACATTAGACAAGCCACAACACTTAACAGGGAAAAAATAACACTGGAAGAAGTAAATGAATATTACAGCTGATCTTAGCGCAGGCAAAGGAAAACTACGGCCCGCGGGCCACATGCGGCCTGTGAAACGTTTTAATCTGGCCCGCGGAGCTTGTAAAAAATTAAATCAAAATCATATTTTTTTTTTTCAATGTTCCATTATGAAGGTTTTTTTTGCTTTCTTTATGAACACATTTTAAAAAGCAGAACCATATACACAAATGAACGTTAATTAAATGTACTAGCATATTTTTTACATTTATTTTTACACTGTCAGTCACAAAACAATAAGAATTTGCGCATATACGTTCATGTGCGCGTGCCTCCAGTGCACACCTCTGTCTCACTCCATCCACCCGGCGCTTTTGCTGAGATCAGTCAAATGCCACAATTGTGCTTCTCTATAATTCTTTTCTTTAGCCCAATGGTTATTTTATTTTAAAACCTTGCTCTCGCGTTTATTATTTATGCACATTTCATTCATTGCATTCATTTTAGCGCTGTCTGCTTTACGCGCTTTACGGGTCTAGGGAGTCCGCTAGAGTAAACGTTTAAACGGCTTGACTTTGGGGCAGAACGATCATTGAAAGTCACGAATCGCAGTACAGTGCCATTGTCCCCAATCCCCGGTCCGCGGACCAGCGCTGGTCAGTAAATTAAATGTTACTGGGTCGGCCAAGTTTAAATCAGATTACTGCCAAACATATCAAGCGTAAACAGACGTATGACGGTAATGATTTACGTTATCGTTTTGTTTTCTAACTATTTATCATTTTCGTTTGCAATCTTCACATCGTTAGGCAGCATGTTAAAGGCTCCCTTTTCGTTTCAAATCGGACTTATGTCGAATTTCCCCGCACGTGCTCTTGTAGAAGACAATTTATATTATTATTATACACACCAAAATAATGGCAAAACTAGGCGTGTCATCTGTCTGTCGAAAGTCAGTCACACATGAATAATCTTATATAAATTTTTAATTTTAGCAATGTTAGGTGCAATGAAATCAGACGCTTTAGCGGTTATTTTCTCTAAATGTAAAGTTTAATAAAACATCACTTTTAGCAGTTACTTTCTCGAAATCAAGTATATAAGAAAACCTGTCACAGTCCTAGATATAGTTGAAATGCTTTATTATGAACCAGTAAAAGAGTGAAGTAGCTCAGCCCATTATTGCTGGCACATTGAGCGAGGTAATAACATGATTAGAAGCGCAACAAAAACACGCCTCTTTTTCAGTCGTGCTGCTATTCAGCAGATTTTCCAATGTTTCGTGTTAATGTTTCTTGTGATGCTGAAGAAGAGATGGTTCAGATTTTTTAAAATGATTATTGAAATAATCATGCCTTTTTTGTTTTCTAAGCAGTAGAANAAACAAAAAAAAATAATTTTTGCTAAAGCAGGTGTGAATTTCTTAATTAAAAATGTGGTAAAACTCGTTGTTTTATCTTTGCTGAAATAGCTGAATAATCGTTCAAAACCTACTGATTAATCATTGGAATAATCGATGACTAATCGAATAATCGTTCTAATAATCGATAGATTAATCGATTATCAAAATAATCGTTTGTTGCAGCCCTACTGTATATAATTGAAAATGTTGATATTTGATATAAAAAGAATATTCTAATATTCACATAGCACATAAAATTACTTTATTTGTATTTTAGTATTATATCTGCTTTTTTATTTTGAACGCATTTTTAAATGCAAATAAACACTGTTTAATGTTAAATATCGTATTTTTTGCCGTATAAGACGCACTTTTTCTTCCCCAAAACTGAAGGGGGAAAAGTTGGTGCGTCTTATACGGTGAATGCAGAGATCCGCGGAGCGGAGCGCGGTCCCCGCCATAGGAAAGGCTACGAGCTGTACTGACATTGGGTTATCCGTGCTTCGCTATGAATAAGTACACCTTAGTACACCCGCTGACGTCATCACGCCCTCTGCTCGTTGAGGAGCGGCGATGCTTTGTTACTCGCTATTCTTGCTAATGTGGGGCAGTGTTACTGACTATTTCACTGTTTACTGACTTTACTGACTGTTCATGTTACATGTTTGGCAAATTGGCATACAATTGTTCTTAAACTGCTGTTAACTTTTATACAGTTGATAGAAAATATTTTACTACAGTATTTGGTTCAGAATCTTTTTTTTTTTCTAGATTTTTCTTCTTTAAAATTGGGTGCATCTTATATGCCAGTGCGTCTTACATGGTGAAAAATACGGTACTAAAAATATGGTACAGGAGTGCGCGAAACAAAAAGTTTGACCACTCCTGGCTTAGCGCTAACAATCAGGTCCAATGTGCAATCGCAGAAAACGTCTAAACAGTCGGAAATTAAGAACACGGGCAAGAAGTAAAAAATCAAAGGAGCAGACACAATCAGAGCGCATGGTCTGCTAAACAGGGGATAATAATCATTCGTTTAGATTCTCTTCACAGCGTCAGATAAACAAAGCTTGATGGGCCTCCTGCAGTTTCTCTGGACATGTACGGACTAGTGCAAAGAATATTGGGAAATGAAGTTCTGACCACTAGAATTATTTTTTGTGGCTGAAAAATCAAGTGCTTATATTGGCGTTAATAATGTATTTCGCAACAAGCAACTTTCTGACTTAATAGCTTGATGCTTAGAGGAAGGAGCCTAAAATTCAAACTGCTCCTCCACAGTAGTAGTGATGGGAAGTTTGATTCTTTTAACCTCGGATCTTTAACTCTTGAACAATAAAGTGATCGCTTATACATAAAGACATCACAGTGTTCATCGTTTTGGCTTCAGTAAGGTTGACCAAGAACTAAATAAAGTCGAGTGTAACACTGCCGAAAAACACCAAAAAATGTAACATGACAAATGTGTAGCTCAATAAAGCGAGTTCAGTTCTGGTGGAAACTCGGTTACCTATTTTATTTAAAAGAAAACTGATCATTTTATTCTTTTAATAAAATATTGAAAATAATTTAGTTTCTAAATTTATTTTTACTTTTTTTTATATATATAAGATCGACTCAGGGCAAAAATAAAATAATTGTCTGTTGAACCTAGTAAAATGTTTAATTACCGTATATGTTCCAATAGTAACCGTTCATTCAAAAAATTATATATTTATAAATAGCGGCTCTTATCCAAAAAACAGAATTTTATCTTGAAATGTATATTTTATTATACAGTCGACTCCTGGTAAGTGCACATTTTCAAATCTTTTTGAAAAAGTTCCTGCAACATTTGGCATTTTAGACCGCGAGGTTCTGTAGGGACTGACAGAAGATATACAGGTAGTCGAGATTTAGATTTTGGGCTAAAGCGCGTCGCTTTAGTCTGTGGAGATGTTGGTCACGTTGTTCTTCTCTGGTCCAGGACCCTGAGGTACATTTATGGCTGTCTTCAGAAGTCTGTGCAATATAAGTGGCCCACCAATACTACTATGAGGACCCGAGTCGTGAGGTAACACATCAGCTGCTTGTGTGTGTGTGTGTGTAAGTGTGTTTACTGAAGTGCCATATTCACTTTTTTTGTCTTTTGTTTCAGTGGCTTTGTCTTCCTGAGGCTCATCTGTCCAGCTATTCTTAACCCTAGAATGTTCAACATCATTGCTGGTACACACACACACACACAGACATACAGGGGTGCTTTGCCTTGATGCGCGAGGAAAAAGTTATCAAAACTCCCACAGGGTGCATCTCTTTCTTTACATGCTCAAGTCACATGGATTGAACGCTGATTAGGCGGATGGATTTATTTCCACCTTCTGTCCATGTTTTAAAATGTTGGATTTCTTTCCTTACAGACCCACCTTCATCCACAGCAGGACGAACGCTGACCCTTGTGGCCAAATCTGTGCAGAACCTGGCCAATTTGGTGGAATTTGGTGCCAAGGTATTTTCCGCACATCTTGATGAGTTTGTATCAGGGTTCCTACGGGTGCTTGAAATCCTTGAAAATGCTTGAATTTCAATAATGTGTTTCCAAGGCTTTGAAAATGCTTGCATTTTAAACTAAGTGCTTTAAATCTAATTACACAGTGGAATCCGGATAAAGGCCGGACACGAATGGAGGCGAAGTTAAAACACAGATTCGTTCCACAAGTGATAACGTTTTGGTCGTACGAGATTTCAAAATCATGTTCATACTAAACTTTAATCAACTTGAGATGTGTTCATATTCAGCAGTTACAGATGTAGTCACGTGAAGTGGCGACACAAACTATTTTCTCTGTATTATCAATATCAATGCACATAACATTTTATGCATGAAGGCAGTGCCTCAAACTTTTTGTCGTCACAAATTTTACCAAGGCCCGAAAAAACAGTTGAAACAGCCAAAAGATGAAAATAAAGTGATTTAACATTTAAACTTGCCCTTATTGTTTCATTTTGATTTAGGCAATTAAGTATACATTTTTCTACAAATGTATGGTGCTGGAAAAACTTGAACATGGACCTTGAAAGCGCTTGAATTTTATCTTTCAGAAAGTGTTGTATTGTTGTCTTTGTTTGACCGGCGTGTGTGTGTTTTCAGGAGCCCTACATGGAGGGAGTGAATCCTTTCATCAAGAACAACAAACAAAGGATGATCATGTTTCTGGATGAGCTCGGGGTAAACCAGCACTCCCACACTTTCAGAGAATTCCCAAATCCATTGCTCTTTCCCGCCACTCCAGAACGTTCCTGATCTTCCGGAGTCCAGCGAGCACTTTAGAGCGGATCTGTCACGTGACCTGGCGGCGCTGCACGAGATCTGCGCCATCCATTCAGACGAACTTCGCACGCTGAGCAACGACCGAGGAGCGCAGCAGGTCAAGTCTGTTCTTTTACCTTGAGATGTGTGAAGGTTGGGTCAAATGTAATCAGATTAGTGCCAAAAATATCAAGTATATTTCGAAGAAACTAACAAAAATGCTTCACATTTACGTTTGGTTTTTATTTTTCGCTTGCAATTACGTTTGCTTTTTTTTTTTTTTTTCCACTCGCAATCTTCACGTTTTTGTTTGAAGCTTTTTTTTGCGTTTGGATTTTTGACAGATGCTTCACTTGGGGGTGGCCCTTTTTTGATTGGCTGGTGGCATATGTAATCATATTGGCTACTCAGAATTAACGTTTTAGAGTGTAAAATATGATGACTGGTATTGTAATGGGGAAATAAGTCAGACTTTAGAAGCTTGTCATCAATGACCTTTAGTGGAGTGACGTCACTAAATAACACCATTTAAGCTCAGAACACGTGTCACATATTCACCACTCAGCTTTACACAGTCACAAAAGCAGCTGCTTCTCAAAGTTCTTCGAGTCGTTTCACTGGCTGATGAGCAGTAGCGATGAACCATGTACTGACCAATAGGGTGTCAGAATGACGCGTTTATACGCCCTGTCCAATCACAATCAAGTTTACAGTGACCAGATGGCGTCAATACTCTAGATTTTTTTAGATCAAAGCTAATAAAAAAATAGAAATAAAACGAACCAAAATTAATTAAGAGTAACATGGCTATTTTTAAAATGTAAAGATATGTAAATGTAATGTAAATGATTTTCGCACAACAATTTAAGTTCTTGAAGTATAAAAAAGTAGGTGGAAAATGAATTAACTATAAATAAGACAAAATTCTACTTGAGTAACAGTGTTTTTACTTTGTTGCTTGACACCTCTGCTTTCATGTAGTGGTTTAGATCTTGAAGTCAAAGCCTGATGGAACCTGTTCATGGTTCCTGAACTGAAGTAAAGTTTTTAATGTTCTTGAGCCTCATGCAAACAGAAATGACTTTCTACTTGTTTCTCTCTGTTCTCTCGGCCACAGCACGTGCTGAAGAAGCTGCTGGCCATCACCGAGCTGCTCCAGCAGAAGCAGGTTCACTATGCCAATATGTCCAACACCAACAGGTAGTTCCTCCTCCTCTCTTAGTTTGTCTCCACCTCTATGGAGTAGCCAATGGGATCCCAGCATGCTCCACCCTCATCACCTCGTCAGCCCCACCCTCCCCATCACCATTGCCATCATGCCTTTTGTACCACTTCATTGTCTGTGCCACGAGAACTATGCAAGGATTAGCGGCGACTCGATGACTTTAAGAATCAAAAGACTCGGCATGTTGAGTAGGAAAACTGTTGTTTTTTTTTTAATAAAAGTTGCCAAAGTGTATCTCTCTGCTTGATCTGAAACTGAACTGACGACGAGGCCGCCATGATTTTCTATAACTGGATTGAGCTGTAATGCTTTTTATACTGTAATTTGTCTTTGATTGGACTGGTTCGCTATATGCGACACGTGCTGCGTCGCTTCGCTTGAATTGTTCTGTAGACTGGATTTTTTTTATTTGACCTTGATTTATCCTCAAAGTATGGATTTTTTTTATATCATAACAATAAATGTTGTTGCTGGAATGAGTGTAGCGTTTGCAGTCAGCTGATTCGTGTGTCTTGTCGACGTCATTCGCTTACAAACAAATGTGATTCTACTGTCAGGGTTCCTACGGGTGCTTGAAATCCTTAAATTCTTGAAGTTCAATAATGTGTTTTCAAGGCCTTAAATGCTTGAATTTTAAATAAAGTGCTTGAAAATTTAATTAGAGAATAAACAAACTATTTCCTCTGTATTATTAATATCAATGCACAATAAAAATGAATGCATTAACGCAGTGGTCTCCAACCTTTTTGTTGTCACGGACCGGTCGACGCTTTATAAATTGTCTAAGGACCCGGCAGTGGAGAGGGGGGTAATTGTTCAGATTTTAGTATTTAATTTAGTGTTTAGCAAAATAGTATTTTAGTATTTAAACATGCAAAAAAAAAAAAAACAATAAACTAATAAAGACTGTTATGGTATTTGGTATGTTACATTTTGTCAAAAATAAAAAAAATCTATTTGTTTTTTGTTTTAAAATCTCCAACACCTTTTTTAAAATACACTTGATCATATTTCCTTGTTTATACTTAAGTTCAGCAGCAGTTCTACTACTGATGCCCACAGCTTTCTGTATGACTTGTAAACGTGTTAGTAACCACTAAAATGTGATGTTTTATTGAACTTCACATTTAAGAGAAAACTTTCCCTAAATGTTTCATGTTGATTCAGGTATCGCTTTAAATATAAATTTTACCACAACTGCATGCTGGAAAAACTTGAATACCGACTTTGAAAGTGCTTGAATTGTATCTTTCAGAAAGTGTAGGAACCCTGAACAGTTCACATGTGGTTTACAAAGATAAAACAACCCGGTATTTGTCAAATTCTTCCTGTTAATTATATACGCAGTGTGTATGAATTTCAATGAACGTGATTGTCGCTATAAACGGTAAAAAAAAATCGATTTTATTCTTGCTTGTGAAAACAAAAGCGAACGGTGTACGTGAAATATTTACAATGCGTCCGCAGCGCGTCTTGTTTCAGGCATTCAAAAGGCTTCCAGATCTTCATCGGTCCACTCCTACAAACACACAACATCATCAGACCGTGGCATTCTGGAAAGACCAGCTGCTCATTCACCTCCTCCGCCACCATCTGCCTTTTCACCACATGATCGTCATCTTCACACTCGTGTTTTCTTTTGCTGAAAGAAATGGACGGTTCATCAAACAAGGCAGTTTTGTGTATTTTTTTTTTGCCCTGATGACTTGTCGCAGAACCGATGCCGAGCTGTTCATTCCTAATCCTTCTTTATTTTTGCAGAACTGAATGTACCTTTATGGCTGTAGCCACCACAATCCATGTTCTCTGAGGTGACGGACAGCGAATCCAGCCCGACGCTGGACTTGGAAAAGTCTACGATTAATCCTTCGCACAGACCGACGCGTGCAATTTTTCGCCGAATCTGTTCCGAGAGGATCCACCAACCAAATATACAAGAGTCTGGGTCAGTGCGGCCTTCAGGGAAGCCAGAAGCACTTCTGACGCCTTAAGAAACCACCTACACTCACTTTTTCAGCGCTTCCTGTTTTTTGACGGCTTTTCCAGGTTTCTTATCTTTGGAGCGAGTAATCCAGTGCTGCATTTATATGTCCAAAGCGTCTACCTTTACTAACCCGGACCCTGTTCTTCCGCCACTCACCCGAGTTATTTTTTCAAGTAAAAAAAAAAAAACGAAGTTGAATTTAGATATTAGGACGCGCATTTTATAATCCTGGCAAACTTATGCAAATGTCTTGTCCCGTGTTTTATTTGATACTCAAACGCAGACCGGTCGATGACAATGAATAAAGCGCTTGGTACTAGTAGATATGTGTGTGTGTGTGTGGTTGTGTCGTTGTGTACTCACAGGTTGGTGGCAAACTCGGCATGAATCCTCTCCACCTTCTGTTTGGCGCTTTGGACGTCTTCAGCTCGGGGAAGTTCATACGCTTTTACCAGAAGCGTTAAACCTAAAACAAAAAAAGTCACAATATTGTAAGAAAATAATAATCGTAATGAATACAGTATTTTCCGGACTATAAGCCGCTACTTTTTTCATAGGTTTTGAACCATGCGGCTTATACAAAGGTGCGGCTATTGTGCTGATGTTTTTCCACCACTAGGGCCGCTCAAAGCAGATATGATTTTTAAAAGTTTTAATCCGCAAAGTTGCTGGTGTTAAAATACAGGTTAGGAAAGGATCTATTAAGTTACATACATGTACATTTATAGTTCAAAATCGTTCAGTTCCTGTAGTAAAAAAAAGACCGGAACAGATGTCAAGTAATAATGGCAAGTAAGTGCACAACATAAAAAAAACGAAAGATTGTGAAGCAGTATGTACTAAAGATTTTAGATACATACAGTACAACGGAACGAATGTCAAGCAATAAAACAGTAAGTGTTTTATTGTTTTATGCACCACGTAAAAAAACGAAAAATTATGCTACAAATTTCATACATTCATTTTTTTTTTCATTATTATTCTTTATTAGGACATTTCTAGAAAGATCTTAATGTTACGCAAATTCACACTTATGTTTCTAGTACAGTATGTCATTAGACCTGAAGTTTCTTTTCAGAATTACAATGTGGAGCATTTTTATCTTTTAAATCAGCAGTTGCAAAAATCTGGAAACGAACGGATGGGAAACATTTATAAAAATACAACAAAACGAAACATTTGTTTTCCCAAAATAAATACAGATTTATTCGAATTATTCTTTTCTCAAAGCAGGTTATGTTGGTATAATTGTTAATGTGGGGTTTAACTGTATTACTATAGTATTATACAATTATAGTGTAGTTTCTTAGCTGCACTTTATATTATCCTTAATTCCAATATTTGCATCACCATGTTAAAATATACCACAGGCTTTAAAAAAAAAAAAAAAAACAAGATAACAAAACTACATGTTACTAATTGCTCATGGAATCATACATTTTTGAGAGCGTTGTCCTTGCATTTACAGAATAGCAAGTCAATGTTTTGTACACTGTGTTATGCATACAAATGTACAACTAGGCTAATTTTACGATAAGCCTCTGTTATATAAACCATGACAAGCTCAAATTCACACTTTTATGTTTCTGATACCATATGTTATGAGATCTGAAGTTTCCTATACGTCTTTGACATTTTTCAGGACGGTGATTTTTGCAGTGTTTAGATCAGCAGTGTTAAACTCTGAAAACAAATTAAAAAACAATAAAACTGAACAACAAAACACAAAAAAAATCTTTTTTTTTTAACAAAGATAAAACACTTTTTCCAGAATAAACACACTTTAAGCAATTGAAATTATTAGTCTTATATAAAAATATATCCCTTCTATAAAAATACATAGAATTGGGAATATCAAGCAGGAAATCGTGAAGGAAAAAAATAGTGCTTTAAAGTAAACGTTATAAATTAACAAGTTCATTTTATTTCAGTGTATTGTTATTTCTTTGGTTCATTTATAATGCGCTTTTCCCATTTACAGACCGTCTGAAAGCAGGTTATTTTTGTACATTTGTTATTCCGGTTATAATTGTATAACTATTTTGTTAACACACAATTTAGGCACAGCAGCTAAAGCACTGCATTGTGGGATCTGTAGTTTCTGATCAGCACTTCATATCGTCAGACCATTAACATCACTAGCATCAGCTCCATATTAAAAGATTTTAATATCAAACGTACGTCCGGCCTTTAAAAAAAAAAAAAAAAAAACAAGATTACAAAACAGCCCAATACTTACGCCTCATGGAATCATACATTTTTGCGAGCGTTTCTTTGTCCTTCAGGCCCATGCACTCGGTCACATAACTGTAAGAGAAGATCTTGGTCAGTTGCAGCGTCTGCTTTGGCTAAACGTAATGGAGACGTACGCTTCCATCATCAGGCCGGAGCGTGACGCGCTGTTGAGGACAGCAGTGAGAGCGATCTGAGAAGGCGTGAACAGCAGGCCGGCGTCCGTCATGGCCGCTCTGTTGAGGAAGTCCTCCGAGCTCTTTCTCAGCATCTCTGGGTTCTCCAACAGTGGGTATCTCGTCTGAGAACACCACAGGAAGGAGCATGTCACATACTAGCTTGACTCTCAAATAAAAAAAACAAACTAGAGTATTTTTCAGGCTATTTTTACGCACAATTTTTATTCACACCAATTATTCAATTATTCAGTTCACAGTGGTCAAAAATCTTGTTTATTTTACAAGAAAAAGTCTTGTATGAAAGTAGTGAACGACAAAGGAATCGTGCCAAAAAGGGCACTTAGTGTACAACTCGTTTTACAGTAAAACATAAAAAAAAAAAGATATCAAAATACATACTATGAAACTGAATGTGAAGACTCGACTTATGATTTGATGTCTTCAAAATGTTTTGTTGTTTTAAAACTTGTTTTTATTCAATGTTACTTCAAATTTAATGTAAAATCCTGCACGCTCAAAATACCAAGTGGAGGCTGTATTTACCAAACCCCTGCGTAACAGTGATGAGACTACAGTGGTGTGAAGTACTTGAATACATGGACTTTGTTACTTTACATAAGTATTTTGATTACTTTGTACTTGTACTGAGTATCAAAAAATAAAAGCAACTTTTACCCTGTACTTGGCTATATTTGTATTTGAGTATCTGTACTCTTTACTCCACAACGTTTGAATGGACAATTACCGTTACTTGTTACATTGTGATTGTGCTCGACAAATTGGCATCTTTTTTTGGGCAGACGAGGTGATATCACCATCTGCAGGATGCTGAAGGCATTGGATGCTATTTATCAGCTAAATCACATGAATTAGCGGTTACAATTTTTTTGCACATTTGCGTTTCATTGAGACTGACTTTTAGTTTTTTTTTTTATTTCTTTTGTTCTGCCATGTGTCAACTTTAATTTCTATATAAGGAAATAAAAACCTTTCACATTTTTGGTTGTTTTTGGGGCTTAAATTCAGAACAAATTAAATACTTAAGTGCTTTTAAAATGTACAACTTTTACTCAAGTCTTCTTGGAATTGGTGACTTAGTAATTTTTACAGCAAGGTATTAGTACTTTACTCAAGTGTGGTTTTCAGGTACTTTTTACAGACTGACTCTGACAATCCAGCCTCGCTTTTTACCAAAACCAAACCAACCTTGTTGACCAAAAGTCACAACTCCAGTGTTAATTTTGACAAAGATTTTTAATTTAGTCTTAGTCATAGTCTTTTGACTAAAACTCAGTTTAGTTTTAGTCCCAATTTAGTTATTCTAATTTTATTTTTGTTTTAGTCTAAGTTTAGTGACTAAATACCACAGCATTTTATTTAGACTAAATTACAGTATAGATTTAGTCAACGAAAATATAAGTGATATATATTCTAAATGTTTACCTAAGTTGCTAAATCTAAATGTCTAAGAAATCTGAATACGTAGTTAACTAGGAACATATAAAATATATACAAAGATCTTATTTGGAAAAAAAATTATTTTTTTTTATTTTTATTTAAATGAACCTTTCTTTCAATCCAAATAAATGTATTCTCATAAATTAAACCTCAACAAAGAGAAAAAAAAAATACAGTGAAATAAAATTAATTATATTTGCATCAAGTTTATAAGTAACAACTGGTTGCAAGGTGAAAAAAGAAGTTTCAATCTGCAGGTGGCGCTTTGTTTCTGGCCGTGATTGTTGTTCCAGACGCGGCGTACAGATAGTTTTTCAAAGATCGCATTGAATGTAAAACGAATCCATATATCTGACTGTTTTTTTTCTGCCAGAGAAGACGTTATTTAAGACACTCGCCTCTATAACTTCCTCGCCTGCTTACCGTGTCACCGTGCTTTTCCTGCAGCCGAAAGGCTTTGTGTCCTGATTGAGTTTGCACCCGTCTTTCTCCATGAGCTCAGATTCTGATTGGACGTCGTCACGAAAGGCATTTTTGTTTGGTTTCTATTCGTTGATGAAAGTGTCAATAAATGTAGTTGTAGTTTTTGTCCCTGGCGCGGGAGTTTTTATATAGTTATTGTTTCGTTTTCGTCAGAGAAAAAGTGTCATTGGCGAAGACAATGACAAAAGCATTTTGAAATAATTAACTGAAAACTTTCCTCTTTAGTTGTATTTTTCTACATTTTCTATAAATTCCCGTAATAGTGTTTGTTTTAAAATTATTCAGCATTGTGAAGATTAGAAATAAGACTTTTCAAAATTCCATTTTTTTTTTTTTTTTTTTTACTGTTGGTGTTTCTTAGTCCAAAAACAAAATGATAAAAAAAAAACACGCAAATCCGTAAAGGAAAATTTTCAAATGACAATATGANTTAGTTTTTACTGTTGGTGTGCCTTAGTCCAAAAACATAATGATAAAAAAAAAACACGCAAATCCGTAAAGGAAAATTTTCAAATGACAATATGACAGACACAAAGCCAAGAAAATGAAAGCTCACCTTCATGTCGATCAGAAAGCCCTCAAAAGGCCGATAGGGATTGTGAACGACTAGATGAAAGTTGAGCTGCTGGATGAGGAGAAGTTCATACTCCAGGATCTGTTCTATAGCTCTTTCCTGTCCCATCTGGCTCCCCTGCAGGTTCCCGACAAACTGAGAACTGGACACATTAAACTCGTCCACTTTACAAGCCAGGTAAGCGCAGGTCAACCTGAAAAGAGTCAAGAGGTGAACTCAGAGCTTATCAAATGATTTACGATTCATCGTGACAGCTGCTGGTGACTTACATTATTGTTCGAGGGTGATACTCCATTAAGGAATTATTCAAATAAAATCTCCGGAAATACATACAAGCTGTTCCCTAAAACACAGCACAAGATTTATTATCCAGAAGCTGAATATTTCACAAGGTGACGTGCGTTTATCACACGTTTGAACATCATTGAGCATTACCACAACAGCTTTTGGCATCGTGGGCTTAAACGTAGCACAGAAGTCCACCAGTTTCTTCTCATAGTGTCTGAAAAGCACCTTTTCTTCCCGATCATCAAGTATGGATTCTTTAATGCCAGGCTTGAAAACAAAGTGAAAACACATTTAAAAAAAAAAAACTTTTAATAATTTAGTAATTTACATAACATAGAGAAACAAAATCAGAAGAAGAATGAATAAACTTCCAGGGGATTTTACTATGTGTGCAGCTAAAAATGTCAATGCTTCCTGAAAAATAAATCCACACTTGACAATGAATATTGGAACGAATTTAGGCAACAGAAATGTTCAATTTTAGCAGCCTTTATAAAAAAGTTACATTTATAAACAATTAGCAATTGATTACTGTACTATGTACTGTACTGTTATAATTATTATGGACAAACCAAATTAAATAAAGTAATTAGAAAAACACTAGTTATTTACATGCGTTACATTATCCTGGAATGTGGATGATTATATTATTAAATTAACTAACACTGTAATGAATTAAGATGGCCAATAATATACATTATAATATATTATTATATTATAATATTATATTTATAATATAATATTCAATTACCATATGCATAATTATATACAAAACCAAATACGTACTGTATTGTATATAATTCTGCAGAACTTCAAAACTGACTTACTTTTCCACTGGACAAAGCCTTGGAGCAGAACTTCTGATTAGCTTCTAATCTTAATTTATCCAAAGTTTCTTCTTTGTCATAAGTCCAGAACTTTTTCTGCGAGCTGTTATGATACATGTTCACAGCGAAACGTCAGCAACAATATGCCTATAGAAAAACGAACAGAATCATTAATCCAGAAATGTATTAGGAATAAATCTTTCTTTAAATTTGAATGTCGACAAAATATCTGTTAACGATAAAAGATTAAACACTAAATCAGAACTTGGTCATCATAACCTACGTCCAACGCAGCAAATGGAAGATGCTCTGATCTTTAAAAGATATTTAACTGATATTATTGTGCAGTTGCGGCTGCACACGCGTATAACACAGACGCATTGAACTAGTTATACGTACACGAGAGATAGATGCATTGATCTGGTTTATGGTTCGACGTGTGGTTGATTTGTGGAGCGGAGTTGCACAGGCAAAACCTAGCAATGGGCTGGCGCGATCTTATGACGTCACTCATCGCTTCTCGTCGCAGGCAAAAACAAACAATTGTTGATTATTCATGAAGCAAATTTGAATTTGAATTCAAATACAGGTATTTATTAAATAATTATTTCTTCCACTTATTTTTAAATGTAATCATGTACTATGTATGTTTAGCCATCAGTGGTATCTACCAAATAGAGGGCGGAGTTTTAGATTAGATTTAATTCGATAACATCTTATAATCTTTATTAACTTTATTAATCCCACAAGAGAAAATTTGCGTGTTTAACACCAAAAAGTTAAATTTGTAAGTCAATGACAGTACTAATAAATCTTTAAAATATAAAAAAGCCAAAGAAACATAATACACCAACAAATTACTAAATATTATAAATAAATAATGTATGTAAAAAAATAAATATTTAAAGTGAATGAAAAACGTCAACTGGCTCGTGAGAGGGATGTGAGGAAGAAAAGGGGAGGATTCTATCTATTTTATAGATTCTATCTATAAAATAGAATAGAATAAAGAATAGGCTTAATTGACAGGGCTCCATAACCTCAACAACTGTCAAGTTTGTAGGTGTCATTGTTGATTGCATTATATCTTTACAGGGTAATAATGTATGCAGATCTGAAATATATTTCTGTTACGGCACCTTCCCTATTTTGACCACAGGGTTAAATTACTGTAGTCCGTACTGCAGTCGACTGGCAGATATGCTTCAGCTAGATCGGAATATGGCTGCAAGAGTGTTAAAAAACTAAATTCATTTTCAAACTTCATTTTGGTTACATTTAAAGCCGCTCTTGGTTACATTTAATGAGGAGATAAAGTAGTTTAGCTCCTCATTATTTTGGTGAGCATATATTTCTTATTATAAGCGCTCACAAAATCCAGTACAAATGTCCTTTTCATATTCATTCATCTTCTACCGCTTCGTCCTTTACAGGGTCACGGGGAGCTGGCACCTATCTCAGCATCTTTGGGCCAGAGGCATGATACACACTCTGGATTTGTGACCAACCATTCGCAGAGCGGGACACACAGACGAATTTGGTCCATTTTCCAATCCCATTTCACCTGAAATGCTTGGTTTTTTTTGGACTGTGGAAGGAAACGGGAGAACCAAAAGGAAACCCACGCAAGCACGGGGAGAACAGGTGTAGCAGGGGAGATGGAGTTCGTCACACACAGAAGGCAGGAGACGTGGGTAGCGAAAATATAAATGAGTTTATTAAATACACAAAATAAACATTAAAAAAGGCCAGAGACTGCTCCTTAAAAAGGACAAACAACACACACACGCGCACGCGATACACTCGTCCCCTTGTCAATCAATTGGTCGTTACAGCACCCACCCAGTAACACGGCACACCATTCACGCTCACCCACACACTCACAGTGAATCAGGAAGGTCAATTAATGCACACTGTAGCTAGTGTTCCACGCCACAACCAAATGGAAACAACCAATCTCTTTTAATTCGGTTCCACTGCTACCGGCCAGTACGCGCATACAAACTTACACATACACGCCCCGTGCAAACACTAACCCGACGCGCACTTTGTGTCACACACAGACACGCACACACACGTCCCGCGCAGTCACCGTTCTGCCGTGCACTTTGTGTCCACCAGGCGTGAAGCACACCCGCGCAAAATCGAAGCAGCGCAGCACCCGGAAGACCACCATCCCTCAAACAGCCAGCCACTGAGTGAAAAGCGTTCCCGCCACTCGCCGTGACGGACCCGGTGATGGCAATCAAGAACATCTAGGGAACTTTAAATCCAGTCGCAGTTTTTCCCATTGGCCGGCCGCCAAGTATGCGGGCGGGGTTTCTGTTAGTTTACTACACATGCAAACTCCCCCCATAACGGCTCCGGCCGTCCTCGAACTCACACCCCGAGTGTCAAACGGAACCATCTTGCTGTGAGGCGACAGCGCTAACCACTGCACCACAACCTCCGTATTATTGGAGACTCAGTAAATTATCAGCAAAAAACCCAGAAGACTCAGCAAAAATCCATTCTAGTAAAAAAAATTGTTATAATTTCTTTTTTTTATCAGACAAAGACTTTTCAGCCTTTATAAATATAAAGCAAACAAAACATTTGTATACAGATGCCACAGGAGACAGGCACTAAAGCCGGTAAGCTCTTTATTGAAATCATATCAAAATTAATGTAGACTAAATCTGTTCTCAGAAGTTATTAGATTTGTAATATTTTATCTGATGCAAGTGCCCATGCGCAATAACCACTGCTTCAAGAATGTGTAATACATGTGCAATCATAGTTGTTTACGCTTCTTTCATTTCAGGCCACTGTTTTTTTTTTATTTATATATTTATGTTAATATATGTAAAAGAGGGAAAAGACGGAGTCAGACCACACTCAATTTCTTGTAAAAAATTTCTAATTTCTAATTTTGATGATGAACCTGCCTCTTCAGGCACAAGGGGGCGCCATATCACAATCAATGCGTCACCAGTTTGGATGTGGCAAATGTTACAGAAACATTCTAGCCAAGCACCTGCTTATCATGTTTTATGGCGATGCCCCAGAGACATGATGGTGTCTCTTAATGTGAGGTGCAGAAGTTTGTTTAAGCTTCTTGAAGGGATCCTGTCGCAAATTCTTTGAAGCAAACAGACAATGTTCTTGAGGTATCTTTTGTTCTTCTGTTCAAATGGGTATAGAGTACCAGAAAGCCATACTGTTAAACACTGAAAAAGTTACTAAAATACAAGTTGAAAGTCACCAATTCCAAGAAGACTTGAGTAAAAGTTGTAAAATATCACATTTAAAAAAAACTTGAGTATTTTACTCCTATTGAATTTAGGCTCCAAAACACTATGCAATGTGAAAAGCAAGAAACTCTATATTCATGACGCTTTCCTGATATAGAAATGAAATTTAACACATCGATGTTTCAAATAGCTGAACAAAATTTATTAAAAAACAAACAAAAAGTCAGTCTCTGTCAAACTCAAATTGTACAAGAAAAGTGCAATCGCTAATTCACGTTCACATGATTTAGCTGATAAACAGCATCCAGTACCTTCAGCATCCTGCAGATGGCGATATCACCTCGCCCGCTCAAGAAATAATTAATTGTTGCACACAATCACAATGTAACAGGTAACGGTAAGTGTTCATTAAATGTAGTGAAATGTAGTATTTTATTCTAAATAATCTTAATATACTCATATTTAAGTACAACTTACAAAGTAGCCAAAATGACTTAAGTAAAGTAAAAAAGTACATCGTTACAGCACTGTCTGGTAGTGCCCTACTGCTCATGCTGGACAACAGTTTGTGTCCATTCTCTGTCTGACATTATTGGTCTGGATGGGAAACGCTTGATTGGTTTCTGGGATATATAGGATAAACCTGCTCATCCCTAATCCCTTTCTTCCCCAAGGTTTATGATAAGTTGACAAAGATGTGGCAGACACCTTTCTCTGACAAAGCATTTAGGTGTTTCATCTTGCCGTACCTTACTTCTGTCTGTGAAAGTGGTGAAACTGTGAAGTGGTTCCAACACTGGAGCTATCTATTGTGTCCACAACAAAAATAAAGCTACACCGTCAAGTTTTCAGTCAATTGTGTAGAAAATACCAGTTTAAGAAGCGTAAGGGTTGCCACGGGATTTTTTCACCCCCAGGTGTCTCCTCTTTGTCTGGTCAGACCTGACGGTCCGATGGGCCAAAGTGCATTTAGGCAGTTTATCCGATGTGTTGTGTTCTACAGATGCATCTAAGGTGAGGTGGAGAGCCCAGGGAGTCTGCAGACATTAGACAGGTTCATGATGGTCTTCGTTCTCATGGCCACATCTGGTTTCGGAGTAACCATCGACTTGTGACTCTTAGAGAATGTCCAGATTCCAGGCATTTTCAACAGCCTTATCAATACAACCCCCATCAACGAAGAATGGCTTCATCAGGTGAGCGAGATATGGAGAAGAACCACAAACATTTGGAAGTCAGAGCATTGCCCTTCAAGGAGACTCCTCTCTCAGGCACAGGACTTCCTCTAGATCAATTGGGACCATGATAACAGAATCAGTCACTGGATCAATTTTTTTTCACCAGAGAGTTCTTTTTTTACATTTCAATGGAAACTTACTGTTACTCGTGACATTATGATTGTCCGTGGCAAGCTGGCATCGATTTACACGTTACATTTCTAATAAATCACATGAATGTGAATTAGATGTGTGATTATTTTACTAATAGTATTACATCATATATAATTTACTAATCAGAATTCTATTTTACTACTTTTTTCCTTGCACACTTCAGTTTGACTGAGACTGACATTTTTTTATCCACTTTGTTCTACCATTTCTAAAACATTGAGGTGTTAAATTTTGTTTCTGCATTAATAAACAAAACCTCATGAGTCTGTTTACACATTTCTTGGTGGGCTATTTTTTGTGCGCCTAAATTCAGTGCGAGCAAGATACTTAAGTTCTTTTAAAATTGGATACTTGCTATACTTGTTACTTGTAACAGAGTAATATTTACAAAAAGTAACTGTACCTTTACTCAAGTGTGGCTGTCTGGTACTCTTTACACCTTCTTTAAACCTTCTTGGGAACTTAAACATAGACGCAATTACACTCCTCTACTGTACCCACCATGTTATTTTGCCCACTAAACATTCCACTTGAAGTGCTGTAGTCTCTTGGGCAAGATGAGTCTCTTCCTTAGACTGTAAGAAACCAGGTTTACAACCCAAGCAACAACAAGTGAGCTGACAAATAAGGGTCATCTTGGTTTTTACTTGCTTATCTGATGAGCGATTCAATTTTCGGGCTTGTGGGGGTCCGGCGTCTGCCCGTCTTATAAGCGAGGTCTGCAGATTCTTTCAGACATTCAAACGCACTTGGAGCGGTTCAGAGCATATATGTGAACACACCACATTATCTCAGAACCCCCTAAACGTTCCCAAAAGTGAACCGTGCTCAGTCCACCTGCGGAGGTGGTCGGAGTGCGGTTCGTTTGCGGGGCTATTGTGGTTTGATTACTTTGTGATATGTGAAAGCGAAGAGATCTCAGTCCACTTATCTATTCGTTTTGTCATCGCACGAGACTTCCGTCCTTGACGCTCTGTTCAAGTTCAAATTTATTTCTATAGCACTTTTCTTAGTTCAACACCAACGCAAAATCTGTAACCGACAACAATGATTAGTTGATTTTGAACACGAGCCACTCCATAAACATTATTTCAGAAGTTCTGTATATACTGTAATTACTGTATATTCTGGTTTTGTCTGCATATCATGTATGTGCAACATCTGTGTTCATTTTTTGTGCACTTTGAGAAAAAACATTTTATAATGGCAGGGAGCGGTTTCTCTTCTCGTCTTCAGACTATTTTCAACCCACAAAAGCGTTCTATTAAAAAAAAATGTATTCCTAATAAATGAAAGTTTTTCTTTTGATCTCACAACAAATGAAGAAAAGTGGTATTAACAGAGCTTGTGCCACGCTAAAGTAATTAAAAAACGTACAAGAAAGGGGCAATATATTCTCTTCTCTTTTGAGTCCAGTAGGTTGAACAAGTGAACAGCAATAGGACTGAGGCTGCTTTCCACTGGTTCCCTTTCTGGCTCTTTTTAACTGAGTTCGGTTAGCTTAAAGCAAACTACAGTATATGTAAAAACACATTACACCCCCACCCCCTCCAACGAACACTTAACAACTTTCTAGCTGCTCCTATTCCCTCCGAACTGTTGCACTACTAGAGTTTTATTTTTTGCACATTTCAAAAAATGCAGCCCATTTGAGTCTTTCCATTGGTCTTTAGAAAATGTAAAAAGGAATGAGGTTTACTGTGGCACGTTGCTTAACGTGTGCTATTTTGTTTGTTTTGTTTTGCTTTTATTATTGGCTTTGTTTTTTGTTACTCAATCACAACAAATGTTATGTTTTATCTTGTTTAACCAGATACAATGTCCCTATTTGTCTTACAGACAACTACATCAAAAAATACTGTACTTGAAGGAGTTGCATTGCCTGATTTGCATAAACATGAGCAATTTCTGAATAATAAATGTCCTTGTATTTGGTGTAATCCGTTAATTTGCATATCACATCAGCTCTGGATGTTTTTTTCAGTGTGCCATGTTGCCATGAATGCAGTAAGAGCTAGCGCACTGCATATTAAAGGATGCGTTTAACGGTGAGTTATTTTTTCGTTCTTTTGTTCTTGACTGGTAATGAATCTAGGCTACGTAAATGTTTGTGTGTGTGTGCGTGTTTAAGAGCCTGGAATTCTTCATGGACATATGTTTTGCGAGATATTAACCAGTGTAAAATCACTATCATGTGAGCAAAAGCTGTGACTGTGAAAATTGCGTATACAAAGTGTTGTGATGCCTCTTGACAAGACATAATGTCAAATAAATATAGCCTTTTGCTCACTTTCAGTATTTTGTTTTCATCACAGCATTTGGAGCATTGGGATATTGTGTGGCACCGTTTCTGCTGATGTTTCCGCCATCATCAGAGGTCATTTGCATCATCTGTTTGTCTTGCAGCAGCTGATTTCTAGTGTCAGCACTCCATTTAAAGTCGAAAAGCTGGCTTTACGTTACCATAGAAATGTGCAGTCTGACATTTGCCTGAAATGGTGTATAAATGCCACTGTGGGTGTGAATGTTGTACTGTAGATTTGCATGCAGTACATGATGATTGTCGACCAAAGTGAATTCTGTTCTGTTTGAAAGCGTATTGAAAGGGTAATCGGAATCATTTAGGTTTAAAAATACATTAAAATATGTTCATGTATTTTTCAGTGTTCATATTTTTTTATGTTTTTATATTTATTTTTTATCAACAGCTTGCACTTTGTACTGTTGTTGTTTTTGCACAATTTTTTATTGTATCTTCTTTATTTCCTTTGCACATTATTTGCTATTTGTTTTTTACCATGTCATCACTGTTTCTTTATTGTACCATCTCACTGTTGCTGCTGAAACGAAAGAAATGTCACCTTGTGGGATTAATAAAGTCATGCATTCATTCATTCATTCATACATTTTTTAACACATATTTATTAGTGTAGTGATAGTTTATGTAGCGGTAATATTACTATTTAACATTGTTTTCTAATTGTATAATCAAATAAACAAAAAAGTCCAGTTAACATTCTTGTTTTGTTGTTTTTTTAATAACAATTATTTTTATAAATAGCAAAGAATTGTTGTATAAATAATAAACAAAAAAGAGTGAATTTGTTTGTTGAAGCGAGTGTTTGCAGATTCTTTTTTTGATCAAAGCGAATTACGTATATTGCTTTGGAAATTATGTTGGCATCAATTATTGGGTTACAAAAAATCACTCTAATCAACAAAGAGCTATCATGGAGCTTGCTTGCACAATTGCACATTCTTTTGTATAATCTGCATTGTGTATTTGTACAAGAATGTATTAAATACCCAGTATAATTTAGCACAAATAAAAAGAATTAATTATTAATACTTAGTAAATCAACTTGTGTGTAGCTACTTTGAAAACTAATTTTGTTTTCATTTTTTTTTTTTTTTTTACAGTAAAATCCTGTTAATTTATTGGCTGAAAGTATTATTTTAACAATACTGTTAATCCTAAGGTAATATTGCCTACCTAAAATACTGTTTATCCTGCTGTAATATTGACAATACTTCAGAAACGATTTCAAAATCTGCTGAGTTTATTTCCTTTATAATATAATTTTGTTATAATACATTGGTTTTGGCCACATTTCCAACTACTTGTTTTATCACTACCGTTTTTTTTTTTTTTTTTTTTTCCTTTTTGTACAATTTCCTTTGACCCTTTTTTGGACATACACCAGACATTAACGTCGAACAAAGACACACACGTGCATTCACATATCATCTGCTCTTTATGCAAAATTAATGCATGCACCCCCAGGACGGCATGATTTAATTTCCTTTTTCATTTTCTGTGTCTGGTTGCCATGGACACTGGCAGACGGGCTGTTGTGATATTAGCTGGCACAATATGAACAAGTGCAGCTCACTCCATGAAGCAAACAGCTACGCAATCACATGACCTCATCAAATCCCTATTCTACTGGCACCATGCCAACATGTGCTTTAATGTATTCATGACTTCTTAACGCTTTTAGGACACGTTCATGACTCATTTTGCGCCAAACATGTATTGAAATACTGATGGATTTTTTTTAAACACAAAATATTGGGACTTTTTAGCTGGAGCCTTGTGTTGTAAATAAAGCACACAGTACGCACACTGTTGTAAACCACTGAGCTTAATAAGATGTGAATTATGGATTTTACTCAGTTCTTTTGTTGTCAAATTATTTTAAGTTGACAAAATAAAACTACTTTTAGTATGAGGAGTGTTTGGAGATATTAGAAAGTACTGCCATGTGGAACTGACACGATGGTGTGAAAAGATTGTCCACAGTGACTGACGCCTCCCAGATCATGTTACCTACAATAACCGTGTGTGTGTGTGTGTGTGTGTGTGTGTATGCAGCGGCGTGGAAGCGCATCGGGTCTGCCTTCTCTGATATGTATGAATTTGTGAATCCAAGTGTGCAGATCAAAATCTGGTTGGCATCTGCCACCCTTCCCCCTCCATCTCTGCACCAAATGCTGGTGTCATCACAGCCATTTTATTTCCTATTTGAACTCTGTCTAGACTCTTTGGTATTTGTTTATCTCCTTGACTGCAAATGTCTGTTTTAAAGAAATAGCACAATTTAAAAGTCTTTCAATTAAAAAATAAAAACAAGTATGAGATGGAAGAGGAAGGCAAAGCCACTTCTGCCCATCACATTTTACTCTTCTGAGAAATGTTCCTCACACTCACGTTCCAGTATAGGTGAAGTTTCTAACACCACACAATCAAAGATTGAGATCTGGAAGCCAATGGGTGAATCTGAATTTGGACGGGCAAGTTGAGCGGGCAGGCATTCAAGTGAAAATCCAATCCTTCACACTACACAGCTCTGGCAAAGCCCACAGATCGACCCTTTTATCAAAGTGCCATGTCCATCGCTCTCCGAATAGCCGGCGTGCTTGAACAACAGACCATGTCCAGTCAGACTGAGTAATGTCCAGCCTGTCCCACATATGTATATGTATATCATAAAAATTGTTTTTATTTGCTTGTTCAAGGTCAAGTTCATTTATATAGCGGAATTAGGAGAAACACTGCCATTTCCAAATGTGATCATTTTTCATCTGTGTTTTTAACATTTTAATACTTTTTAAAATGCTTCTTCATTTTAAATTTGACTTGTTTTTTCCTCACATTACAAAGAAAGATAGGCATAATTATTGTGTGTCTAAAAAAAAAAAAAAAATTTGTGTTCAGTTTATTTTTTGTAGCTTAATCAACTTGATAAATGAATGTATTTGTTTATTCAAATTTTGATTTAAAACCTGTTTACAGTTAACTTCGTTTAATTGAGCCGCCGGTTAGGGGAGATTATTTTTTATTTATTTTATTATGTTTATTTTATTTAAAGCGCTTTCTGGCAGCTTTGTGAACATTATAGATAGAAGATGGAAATTGTGCCGCTTTATTGGGGCAGATTGTTAACAGGCAATTAACGGGAGTTGACTGTATTATCTTCAAAAAAGCTAGTAAAACAATTCAACCGGGAATCTAGATGAGCTCCAGACGCTAAGAAGAACTTGCTCCTCACGATGGCGCAGTAACATCATTATTCGCGGCGTAGTAACATCATTATTAGCGAGCGCCTTCAGCTTCAGCTGAACTTGATGGCATTTTTAAAAGGTTGCAATAATAAAGCATCACATGTCAACGTCCACAGTGTATACTCCCATTCTCTATGGCTTTGCGAACTGTTTGTAACTTGTGAGTAGAAGAACAGAGATTGAGCACAATTCAACTCTCGCGAGATCGTAAATTGGCTCTAAATGGTGATTATCGCGCGGCTGCCGATTAAGCCATTAGCCTGTGTGGACTTCTCGGCTGTCATTCTTTATTCATCGCATTCACCTCTTTTTCTTTTGGAAAGAGACCAAATGGATCCCAGCAGGTGAATGTAAAGAAACGTGAAAAGACGCCCCTTTCTTGTTCGCCTTTCACAGCAGCACAATACCCGTCCCACCTCTTTCACTCTGTGCTTTCCTACCTGATTAAACCGCTTCCTGTGAACCCATTGACAGGCTGTGCCAGCCCTAAATCAACAAAAGATCTACGACACCCTCTTAAAACCTCAAACCCTTTCAGCAGCGCGTCCCAGTTTTTGTTTATTATTGTGTACGGGAGCGCGCGCGCGTGCTGGTGTACATCACGCACTTATTGATGAAATAGTTTAATAGTTCCTCTCTTAGTTGATAAATTCCCTTTCTGCTGTCATCACCCTATTTCACACTATATAATTGTTCTGTCTCATGCGTTTTGCTCGTTACAGTACTTGTTTTTCCGCCATATTGTTCAAACCAGACGCATACACAAAAAACATAGGTCTGGAAAGAAACAGATAGAAATGCTGAATCTGATAATTTGTTTCATTATTCTTCCTTAGATGTGATCAATATTTCAATAGTTTTACCTTTGTTTTATATCTGTTTTACATAATCTGGTTTTTATAAGTTTGACTGTTTATAAGTTGTGTGAGTTGTGTTGAAGTTGTTGTCCAAAAAAATTTTTTTTTTACTTGTCTTTATTGATTTATCTGTTTTTAACATTATTTATCCTCATTTATTTATAGTTTTGATTTAGTTTCTTGTTGTTATATCCATCTGGGGGAAATGTATAAAAAGCGTATATGAATTAACTAAATACATAAATGTGTAATTTCGAAATGGTATGAAATAAATAATGAAGTATTTTTCCTCATACCGCTTTACAAAACAATGTACTTTTCATTTAAAACGTATGGATACAATGGAATGCAATAACAGCCCAATGGATAGCAACATTCCAAAAAGCAGCGAACTGTTTCTGTGCAAGCTCACAGCAAGTCTGTGTTGAAAACAACTACTTGTATGTATTTCAGGATGATTGTAAATGTAAACAATAATTTGAGCAATTTTATAAAAAAAAAAAAAAGACACACTTTCAATATTGAAAAAATATTGGACAAAATCACTCTTTATTGCTTTGATAGAAAAGTCGTCCTTAAGATCAAATAAAACAAAATCTATTATTGTCTCAAAGAACTATAAAGAAATTATCTAATTACTCAATGTAAAGTGTACGAGAGAGAAATTACCCGTTTTACAGTTACTGATGACAAAAATGTGCAATTAACATTTCTGACACTTAGACTGACAACCTGGTGGGAGTGAATGGACGGCAATGCCATTAATACCAGAAGTATAAGTGCCACACTGGCACACACACACAACCCTCTGATCACCTGAAAGCCAACTATCACACACAGTCAGAACACAAACACAGCAGCATTGACAGCCCACTGACCCAGGCTGACAGCACCAGGAAAAAGAAAGGGGCAAGCCAGTGTCCGTCATGTTGTCACCGTGTCCTGGTGACTTCTTTTCTCCACTACGCCATAAAACCTCGCATCAGAACACCTTCACGTGTCCAAACATCTCTGACCTTGACAAAGGTCACATTGCATCGGGTTATTTGCTAAATGTAGTAAATTTGTGAAAATATCTGGCGCAAATACGAAGCCTTCACTTCCTCAAGTGGATGTAAATGAATTCCACAGAAAAAAGTGCCAATGGCGTGTCATTACTTTGAATACATTTTTAGACTTGATATAACTTAAAGTGTTTAATTTTCTGTTTAACCATCGATTTATTGTAAAATTTGGGCTTCATCTAAATTAAAAAAGTCTTTTAGTGTAAAGTAAATACATTTTTTTAAAGTAAAGTTAAAATGTGTTTTGGAGCCTGAGATGGTGATGAGAAGAGAAGACCTTGTTTCTTGAACTGGCCAATGAGAAGCTTGCATGTGCTGTACGGAATTTTTTAACTCCTTTAAACTTTAAAATAAATCATAAACACATTTACATGATCTTGTTTAGTTGTAAGAAGGGGCAATTGAAGCGATTTGTCTTAAAAGAAAAATTCAGTGGTCAAGACACATGGCTTTCTGTTCAGATTTGATGATATAATGTTAGATGCTCTTATATAAGGTTTTTCAAACCTTCCGACGAGAAAACATTATAAAACAAAAAAACAATATAATTTGAGATTCTGTTAAACTTAAAAACTTAATTTGATTCAAAGATGTTTTTTGCATTGGGTAAGTGGATAGTTAATTCCTTTCAAAGTAAAAATGTTAATCTGATCCAAAGTAAAGTGATTATGTGTAACAAGTTGACGCTTTTTTTTTTTTTACTTTGATCCAATGAGACACTTTTTTCCAGTGTAGAGTAAATAGATTTTCATTTCTTCTTTCTTTTTGCTGGATGTAAAATGCAGAATATTCAGAAATTATCTGTCTTTAGTGTTGTCTGGCTTTGGTATTGATATTTAAAGAACTGACAGGCAATTAATGCTTTCATGTTTCTGTTCAACTGCTTTACACAAAGCATTGTCTTGCTTATGGCACTCTTTGCAAAGTGAACCTGTGAAAGTCCAGTTATGATTAAAAAGCAGTATAGACGCGATCAACAAAATATACACTGTATTCATTAACGCTTGTTCTGTATTTATGCAAGAAACGTGTTTGGGAAATGGCAATGACTTCATGCAAAGCGAGTTATACTTTGAAATTCCCTTGAAGTTTGAAGCAACGCTGTGGAAGATGAAGTCCTCTGAAGATGATAACCCCACAATCCTCTGACACGTTTTTAAGAACGAAAGAGACACGTGAAACCACTTTGAGATCTTTTTTTGTTATGAGAGCCTCATCTTGGTTTTTGCGTAAAGAATATTTTATTTTAGTTTATTTTAAGTTGACAATATTTAATTTTACTAAATATTACTTTATTTTACTAAATACTTAATTTAGACCAACACCTGGAAGCCGAGCCATGTGAAGACATCTAAAATGCCAGCAACCGAATAAAACAGAAAATCACATTGTACCAGTTTTGTTTCTACTGTAAACGTTTTTCACACGAGTCTTGTCTCTTAGTAGCTTTTATTTTAAAACCTTTTTTCTTGGTTCCATTTCTCTTATCTGACTCTCCCATCTTTCTGTCTCTGACTGTCTGTGTCCCGCTTTGTGATTGGTCGACCACCAATCCTTTGTGTTTATCTCACTTTCAGGTCTAGAGTTGCTGGAATTGGCTGCAGAAATAAAAAAGTGGTTTAGAATACGCTGTATATTTTATTGAAATTTAAAATTTGATTCTTTAGTTCTGCTTGGTGATGAGGAGAGTAATGGCTTTGGAAAAGACAATACACGGTCTGATTACAAGGGACCATCTTCACAATGCGGTTTACATCATTTTAATGCATAATACTGTCTTCCATTTTAAGATGTGCTTTTTAAACATATTCTTTCAATCTTCCTAAATTGCAAGAGAGCCATATATCTGAGATAATGAGTCGTAATTCTGATTTTAATTCCACTTATCTGATTATTAATTAATTCATAATTACAAGGAGCAAGTTCTGAAATAAAAGGTGGCAATTTATTTTGGCTTAATCCAAAACATTTTGAAATACAAAAAAAGTGGTAGTGGTGTAAAAGTCATACTATCGTTTTGATACAGCACTATTTTAATCTAATCTTTATTTTTGGTGCAATGGGGCAAATTGTTAGAAAAATGGTAAAGTTTACTGAAGCCCAATAGACGTAGAAAAAATAAAAGAAAAGAAATCAAGCGAGCCAATTATCCCATTTTACTCCCATTTCATCTCATTTGAAAATCTCCCGAAATCATATCATTTGCAAGAGAGCCATTAATCTAAGGTAATAAGTCACAAATCTGACATATTGGATTCAAAATGTATAAAAACAGGGTGACATTGGTTCTGAAGTAAAGTCTCGCAATTTCTTTTGCTTCCGTAGAAACGTAAAAAGCTGTAGTGGGGTAAAAACAAAAAGTTTATATTTACAGTACTGTAGCCCAATTTTAACCCTTAATCATTAGTGCAAAGGACAAATGATTTTATATATATATTTATATATATTCTATATTAATGCCATGGCCTGCACAATAAGCACCAGATGTTTTTTTTTTCTCTCTCTCTCTCTCTCTCTCTTTTTTGACCTACTGGACTCTTCATATTGATGCTGGTGTTAAAAGAGTTCTATCCCTTTCACACTGTGAGAGCGACAATACTGAGAGAAGAGGAATCAGGTACAGTCTCAATCTGCACAAAGACCAGACTGCACCACCTCAGCTTCCTCAACCTCATTGACTGTCTCTGGGCGATGAGAGGTGGTGGAGGCCACGGAGTCGTGCTGACAGGAATAAAAGGGCAGAGAATCGCCCGTCACTTGCCTCATCATATCAAACGTCTGAGCAGAACCTCCTCGTGTGAAAACGCCGCTCATGAATACACCAAGCTGCTGAAGATGACAAGACCTGCTCTTCAAGGACGTCATGACAAAGGTTTAGGGTTAGGTTAGAAACACAGGTTAGTTAGGTTAGTTTCAGGTACGCCATAAACATATTGCAAGTGTGAGACCCCCACAACTAAACTTCTAAAGCAA
The DNA here is from genome assembly GCA_028128575.1 of Paedocypris carbunculus. NCBI lineage: Eukaryota > Metazoa > Chordata > Actinopteri > Cypriniformes > Paedocypris > Paedocypris carbunculus. The sequence continues at coordinate 1,823,457 of SOMO01000015.1, read as the reverse complement.
CAAGGGTTAGTGGTGTCCCCCTTGAGCTGGTGCTTTTACCCCTTAATCCTCGGCCTAATAAGTTCATAGCCGGTCCATATGCTCGCGCTCTGTTCCGGAGGGGGAGGTGTTGCCCCATGCTACTTACACCGAGCAGACACATTTCTCAGGTACCTCTCCTGCTGACCAACCTTTTGTTCTACGGGATCAGTCCACTCCACAGCAGAATAGTCTGAATTGATTAGCCCCGCACCGTATAATTGCCAGCAAATCCTGCTGAATCGTTTCCCATCCATTTGAAAGGGACAATGTGCGTTCCTTTTTCTCCCTGGCTTCACCCCTCCCCCGCTACCCTCCTTTTCATGCCACTTGATTTGTCTCCCACCCTACAACCCAAGCACCATCGCGTGGTAGAACGGGGGGAGGGTTGGGAGTAGAAAGCACTCGTTTTTTTCTTTCTTTCTCTCAACTAGACCCCTGCCCGATCACTGGCAAGAGATGAAAGTGTCCAACGGTGGGACGTGTTCTAATCCGTCCCCCTGGAGTTTGAGTGGCGGGCCGATCGGAGCCCTTACCTGCCGGCGCACAGTCAGGGTTGGGTGGGCAGTGCAAGAGACTGAAAAGGAACTGCGAGGATACACACTGAACTATTCAGGGCTTTAGGCGCCAGCGTCAACTGCCCCTGCAGTTCTACATATTCAGCCAAGAGGCCCGAAGTTTAGGTCAAGGCGAGAGTCCATCACTCGTATTCAGAACAGTGTCATTTTGTTGAGGCCACGAGGGCTTCAGGTCTCGAATAAAAGCCCAATACGTTGTGGGCCTCATGGGGATGTCTGTTGATTCAAATTTTTAAAGCTATCGAGTGAACAATTTAGAAACAAGAGAGAGTTCTGCCCAGCATCAGTCAATGTAGAACCGCCACTGAGGAAATGGCATCGTTAGGAGCAAAGAGATAGTTACAGGAAGACGTTTGCTTACTTCAAGGTTTTGGTACTGCTCAAATCTGATTAGAGCAATAAGCTCACACTAAGAAAATGTCAACTTAACCTTTTTCTTTTGCGATTCAAGCTTACTTATATTAAATGTTTAAGGAATTTAAAGCACATTTGCTTTAACAGCCCCCCTGACGAAAGATTAGAAAATTAGACTTCTAATTTACGACTTTTCTAGGTTTTACGGTATTTGGTTATGAGATGTGAGGAGTTATACTGTAGATTGAACAAGGCGGGGCTTCCAAAGCACTGCATNTAGAACCTTCCATTCTCTGTTGACAACAAGTGGAGACTCCTAGGGATGATGGTGCTGTTCTTCGGCAGTGGATTTGCCTTCCCGTTTATTGTTGTCAGGCATCAGATTCTGAAGAAGTGAAGCTACACGTTCATTTGTAAGTTACTGCCATAAGTTGTTTGTGAATTCCTTAATTTATCCATTTTCTCTCTCAATTTGAGAAGTAAAGTTAGATGGTCCAATCTGTGCATCACAAAAGCAGAATGATGATGATTATCATAGAGATATGTTTTTTTTTTTTTT
>SOMO01000015.1:1775017-1798493 GCA_028128575.1 Paedocypris carbunculus | reverse complement strand
AAAAAAAAAAAAAAATCTTTTTAAAGTAGAATCTACATCAATTGCGGCCCAGAGTAAGAGGACATTCATAAGTTGGCCTAGGTACCACTATTTAAATTTTAGGACCGCAATTACTTAAATGATAAACCGGTTGGGTTATCAGTTACTGTAATGGCCCTTGGCCAGTCGAGACCCTGATAGACAGAATCACAAGAATTCAAAACAAAAACAAAGAAATGCAATTTAAATCCCCATTACAGCCTCTTTAGATCGGCTTGCCGGCACATGCAAATTCTGATTAAAATGATCCAAGGTCAAACGTTCAACTTCTGACTGCAGCATGAAAATCGGGCAAGCGACAACCCATCCAAGAAAATGTTTCAGTGACCATCAATTTGAAAAGACCATTTTGACACTCTCCAGTAAGATCAGGTAAAATGGCCCCTTCCTCCTACATTCAGACATTTGCACAGATATGGACCCATCATCATCGTCATCACCACACCAGCCTCCTCCTTTTCCTTCCACTCCTTTACCCAGGCAAATTAGTCCAGTGAGCTGCAAAAATTGGCCATCCAATCTTCCCCGGTGGGCCGAGCTAGGTAAAGGGCACTGGCGAGCGGAGGGAGATTGATCTTTGCGGACGGTGCCGAGGTTAATGTCTGTGATTTGGCATGGCACTAGAAGGGGAAAGTAGCACGTAGAAGGCAACAGGTGCAGCTTTCATCACTCCAGGCTCGGAAACTAAAAGCTCCGCACACACAGACGCTTTTTCAACTCGTTTTTTGTCTCGCTTGTCTATAACAAATTGGGGTGTTAAAAGTTGAAAATCAATACGTATGACAAGGTATGACAAGCAATACTAAATGAGACAAATCTACAGCTTCTTTATTAGTTGCAACTTACTAGTACCCTACTTTGCCTTCAGAATCAATCAGTACTGCAAGAGGTCCTCAGAGACTTTAGGAGTGAATTTCTCGCTACATCACAATCCAAAAGTGTTCTATTGGGATGAGATCTGTTGACTGTGGAGACCATTTGAGTACAAAAGGCTCAATCTGATTCGCCCTTATGACATGGAATGTTATCGTGCCATCAGAAGATGGGTAGATATGGTCAGCAAATATACTCATGTAGGCTATGGCATTGATGATACTATAGGGCTCAAAGTGTCTCACACTACACCACCACCCCCGTGAACAGGTGATACAAGGCATGATGGATCTATGCTTCCCTGTTTTTGACACATTTTTGACTCCACCAACCAAATGTTCCAGGAAAAATCAAACATCTTACAAATTTTCTATTGTTCAAATTTGATGAGCATATGTCATAGGACATGTGTAGCCACAATATCCTGTTCTTAGCGGAAAAGAGCGGCTATATTTATTCTTGTTGGATAAAACCAAACTTTACTGTCAACCCCTGTAAAAATTAAAAAGCATGTTTAGCAATGGACAGAAAATAAAAATGTATTTTGAACGTTAGATTCACTTCTTTTTTCAAGGATACATGACAAAGGCTAAGACCAACAGGCTCCACACCACGCTAATGTTCATCTCTCCGCCGGCCCCGGCCACACAGAAGTACAGCTCCGTGATAAGATACACAATGGTGGCAGCCACGGTGAAGTCCACCAGCCACTGGAACTCAGGGAAGTAATGCAGAGCTAGAAAGAGACAAAAACAATTGGCTTTGAGAATTGTGTCTCGCTGGTGAAGGCTCTTCAGCTCAGACCGATTACCCAGTGTGTCTACTTCAGCAATGCATTTGGTCTCCAGTTGAAGATCAATGTCTTTGGGGATAGTCATTGGCTTGTTCTCGAGGTGACCATTGTACTTCCTGAGAAATAAGAGACAAATGTGGTTATTGCACACAAAAGAATCTGAGATATAGAAGCGTCTCAGTACTACAATGACAAAGTAAAGGCCTGATTTATTGAATGAAATGGCTTCAGAGCAATACTTGCATCAGAGGAGCAGATACCAATATACGTATGAGGAACAGAAAAATCTATCTATCCATCTATCCATCCCTTTCTCTCTCTCCTATTATCCATCCATCCATCCATTATGTTTCTGTTTCCATGTTTATATTTGTCTGTCTCTCTGTCCCCTGTTTTTCAATCTATAAGTGCCTGTCCATCAGGCCATTAGAAGAGCCACACATACAACATCTCTGACACAGTCTGCCTTACAAAGACAAAAATTTTTAAACTATATTTTTAAACCAAAAATAGTCCCAGACAGAGATGAAACAGGTTCAGTATGCAATCTTTCAGATTGTGAGTGCGGGCCCATTGAACTGGAAATCTTTGTACCTCTCTACTGGGTCTGGGTTGTTGACATGGTCAGTGTGGACAATGGTTTAGCATTAGCACAAGTGCACTCTGGGCATTCCAGAGCCTTTCCATTGCATTGTGCCGTAGCTGGCGGACAGAACAGCTCCCACAGAGCTGGAAATGTGCTTTTGTCAGAGAACAGGCTTTATATATAATAAAGCTGACTATCACGAGTGAGTAAGCCCATCTTGTCAAAGAATGTACATGTATAGTCTTTACCTTTAGAGAATGGTGGAATATGAGCAGCAAAGCATGATTATTCATCCTTTGTTGAAGCAGCAAAACAGTCAGATGTACATTATTATTTAAAAGTTTGGGGTCACTTTGAAATGTCCATGTTTTTGAAAGAATAACACAGTTTTTGTCAATGAAAATAACTTCAAACTAATCAGAAATACACTCCAAACATTGCTAGCGTGGTAAATAATTACTCTAGAACAGGGGTCGCGAGTCATATATGGCTCTTCTGGTGGAGGCATACTGCTCTTAGACAAAGCTTTAATAATACATAATGTAAAAAAATTTTTTTAAACGTTCTCCGGTATTACAATCCATTCATTTCCTGGTTGTCAGCGCTGGAGCCAATCACAGCTGTCCTCCGGACAACACCATGTTTTCTATTGGATAATGTGCAACGTTGTTGTGACCCCTTGACGTTAACTTCCCTGTCCTTCTTTTAATATTCAGTAGTTTGCTACCAAAAAGCGAAAACCCTCAAGACGATGGCTATTCAGTGTTCACGAATGGAGTAATTTGCCTTTGTGGAGACAGAGCAGCTTCTATATGGAATCAGATTTTTAAAATAAAATTGCAATTGCATACATTAATAATGAAGTTTCAAAGAATACATGAAAAATGTGTTACAAATATGCAAATATTGATCAAGTTTAATGCAACACTCAAGAGTATAAAATATAATTCAAACTAAAATGTTTAACTTGACCCCTGCTGAAATTTTGTGAAATTAAAAGTTCCTCCATTAAAAATTACATTTTTATTGCAAGTTTAAAGTGCATTCAGAACAAGTGCAAAGGATACAACATTTTCTCTGCAGGTATTAATAATAGTATAAATAGGTTTCTGTTGAGCTTGTCATCTGCCTGATCTCAAACTTTGAGAAAGATTTGAGACTGTATTTAAATAAGGCCAGTGGATAAAATATATACATTTTGCAGAAATATACAATCAGTCACATATAAAGTAGCCTAAAACACTGAACTTACTTTCACTGAACTTAGACAACGAGGGCGCAAAGCCATCTGGTGCTGAGAGATGAGTCTGTTTTCTGCTCCGTCTGTCTTCGCGCCGGTTCTGTGCTTCTGTCGCTGCCATTTCTGTGCTTTAACTCCTCATCTAAATAATACTGTTTATAACGCGGATCGAGTACAGTCGCAATGAAGTGTGGAGGATTCGAACATATTTCTACGGATCGTGTGCCGACCAACTCCAAGCGCAGACTTTTCATAGTTTTTACCCCGTGGTATTTACCACCACTTTGGGCGCTTTATAGCTGCGATAAAAGTAATAATGTCCACTAGAGATGGATCAGAGGAGCCGATCTCTTTAGTTTGCTGCTCAAACGGAGTAAGAAGAGAGAGAATGTTCTCTATTAAGAGCCACTGGTGTGAAGTGAATGTCGCGGGGAGCTCGTGATCGGCGCTGCGCTATACGTCGCCAATGCTCGCGTGCAGCTCTCACGATCTCTGCTTACGTCATCAACTTTCGGTGTTGTTTCGGTGATAAAAGTGTTTCTATTCTAAAAGTTGTTTCGAAAAAAGTGAACATTTTCGGTGGCCGAATATTCGGTACATCCCTACCACTTACCATATTTATGCAATTATAAGCACGCCCCTGATTTTTCAGGCACAAAATAAAATGAATTAATAAATAATATTTTTTAGTTTTTTACATTTCTGGTTCAATTACATTAATATTCTCCTAAAGAAACTTGTGACTCGTATAATTTTGATATTGTTTTTGTTTTTGAATGATAGGTAACAAAAAGTCGACTCTAGTGGTCAAGACTTAATTTCCCAAGAGTCTTTGCACCAGTCCACACATGTGCAAAGCAATTGCGGGAGGCCCGTTGAGCTGTTTTCCCGACACCATGTGAAGAGATTTGAAGCAAAGGATTATTATCCTCTGTTTAGCAGGCCGATCGTTTTGATTGTGTCTGTTCCTTGGAGCATCTTTGAAATCGGCGATTATAAGCACCCCGCAAGTTTTTGAGTGTCGAAAATTAGAAAAAAAAAAAGAGGTGCTTATTTTTGCGTAAATACGGTATGTGTGAAGAGACCCATTTCCAGCAACTGTCACTCCTTACTGTTTTAATGGTATAATGTGTTTTCTAATGGTGTCAGATGGATGATTGTAAAAGCCTTGTTTGATCATGTTAGCACTGCTGAAGCTACAAAACTGACCTTCCTTTCAGCAGGTTGAGAATCTGGAGCATCATATTTGTGGAGTCAATCAAGCGCTCAAAATGGCCAGAAATAGAGAACTTTCGTGAAACTCGACAGTCTATCCTTGTTCTTAGAAAATAAAGTGTGACTTTTCGTGGAACTCACAAAATTGTCTAGGTGACCACAAACTTTAGAACGGTAGTGTATGTCTAAAGAGATAGTAGAGGTAGTGTATGTCATACCTGTCCTTTTTGTTCTTGCTTCCTTTCGGATGTTTTCCAGCCAAGGTCCTCAACTCATCGTCTGTGGGATGCTGATACCAGCGCAGACTGATGAGACAATACACATCTTCACCACCTCATGAAATTAAATTCAAATAATGCTGATAAAAGCGATATCAATGATCATTTTTAGTGGCATCAAATTTATTAAACCAAAAGTTGCATTTAGGTGGACAATTACATCCATAACAAATGGTTTGACACTTACCAAAACACAATTTCAGTAGTATAAAGTACAGTTGGCTTGCTTAATTGGGCCACCGGTTAAAAGGGGGCAGACAAATTATTTGGACAAATACTAAAATACAAATTGGTCATAACGCACATTTTTGTCGCCTTATTGGGGCAAAATGTTTGGGTCCCAATGCATCCCAATTAACAGGAGTCGACTGGAATTCTTCCCATCTAATGCTGGGGTTGACAATATAAATGAGGTACTTTCAAAACCAACCGGGCCACCAGATCAGTCCAACTGCTGGCCCGGTGAGGCCAGTAAAAATGACTCGATAAAAAAAATCCAATTTGTCATTATTTACCTGCATTTCTGTTAAATCGTTTCGCTGGCTAACTACCATTAACGCGTTATATATTCCCGAGTCCCGATACGCTTTCTAATCTGCAGCGAGTTTTTTTTCTTTCTAATGTTTCACATCCCAGTCCCACGCCGCCGCGGCATATACACAAGTACCAACTTACTCGCTTAAATAATCTCGTTAAATCTGGGCATCAAACACGAAAAGCGATATTAATTAGAAAAGCGAGATTAATTAGCGCGGGAGAATAAGATGGTAGCTACGGTAGCCGCTAATGCGGCTTTCTTAAAGCTTTTCACGATTGTGCAATAACGACACACTTTACAGTTAAACCATAATACAATGGCCAAACTACTATCAAGCATATTAGCCGACGTACAGAGTATCTGACACGTGATGTCCGTCACATTCAGACGGAGCCTCATCACAGGAAGTGCTCCTTTTGTCCAAGATTTCAAAAGGCTAAACACACGTTTGAAATAATTTATTTAATGGTAATAAATAATAAAACTTTAGTTATCATAACTAGCATAAATTAAATGATAAATGAAAATATATTTTTGTATTTCCAGTTATTAGTTGTTGTTGTTTGCTTCATTGCATCTAATTTATTTCAAAATGTTTTTTTTGCAAGGTTAAAACTTTTTGCAGTTTAAATCAATCTGGCTGGAGTGAGTAAAAACACCACTTATATTTATTATGACACTTTGATTAAGTCTCTGCTGTGATGCTGCTCTTTTTATACAGTATGTAACATGTTACATTATTTGCACTTGGGTGATAAATGTTCTTTTGTTATTGATGTTTTTCAACTGATACTTATTCATTCTGAACAAAGCAAACCAGAAAAAAAAAATCACGAGAGGAATTGAGGGAAAGCAAAAGAGAATAATACTAGTATTTGTAGGGCCCTTTTCACAGTTTTAACTGTCTCAAAGCGCACGTGTAAATATGTAAGGAAATTGTTGCTTTTTATTCATTTGATCATCTAAATTGTTGGTGTTAAGTAAATGACTGCGGTTATGACAAGACAAAGACCAGTGAGCAAGCACATACGCGACACTGAAAATAGGAATGAGAATGCGAAAAGAAAAGGCAGAGAATTGCACTTGTTCTGTTTTTGCTCAGTTTTGCTGCACTTTGCACTTACCCTACTTCAAACAAATTAATGATATTCATGTTGTTCAAGCAAACTGTTTTTTTTTTTTTGCGAGATTATTTGGAATCAATACACAACGCGTCAATCTGGACCAGTGGTTTTGAAAATCGGGCCAGTAACCGAGGGTCAGTGGAAAATTTCCCTTATTGTGTACCCCTGTAATGAGATTTCAACATGATAGAATAGATCAATCAAATAAGTTTAAGAAAAATATTTACATTTAGTGATTTACAGTAGCTTATCTTGTGAACTAATGGATTTCCGCAGTTACATACTCATGTATTGAAACAAGCTTCTCTTCGTTAGTAGCAAACATTTCGATTCACACAACTCTTTTTTTTTTGTTTTGTTTCGATGTCTACATTCCAAATTCATGGTAAAATTCACCGAAATGCACTGCGCTCAGGCCAGGGATCCCAAACTCGTCACACAGAGATGAATTATTTGGCAGATAAATAATTAGAAAAGTTGTTCTCAGACACATTGACACACTAATTACTGAGGAAAAGAAGCATGTGATGCAATAAAGTTGCATTTTTACAGGCTGTTAAAACAAATAAAACACAAAACATAAAAAATGTTGTCTGACAATCTGACTCGTGGGCTTAGCCTTCTCATTACCTGCCGCTGCAGAGGAGCCACCGGGCAAAGGAATAGTGAGGTATAATCTTCTGAATCACGCTGGCCATTACCATGGTAACCACCAGCTGCACACTAATCACACCCTAAAAAGAAACAAAGACATGATGACACACTTTCAAGAATCAAACCTAGTGCAGGTAAAACGACAAACTACTGGCCGGTCAGACAAGCCTTTTCTACAAAACTCACCAAACAGCAAAGCACTTTGTTTCAGGACACCTGCTGGTGGACAGCAACACCAGTATCGTGCTATTCTTTTTTTCCTTTCGTTCTTTTCTAATTTCTCTTCCAACATTCCTTTCTGTTCCTCCTTTACTTTCTTCATTCTTTCAAATAATCCTTCCTTCTTTTCTTTCTTTTCTTCCTTTACTGCCTTCCAACCTCACTTTCCTTCTCTCCATTCTACCATAATTTCACTTTCCTTCCATTCAAACCTTCTTTCCTTCCAACCCTCTTTCCTTTCTTTTCTTACATTTATTCCGTTGCTTCAAAGCCTTTCCTTCAAAGTTTCCTTTCCTGCCTTCCCTTCAAACTTCATTTTCTTCCAATGTTATTTACTTTCTCTCCTTCTATCTTTCTTTTTCTCCTCCCTAGCCTAAATTTTCTTCCAATCTTCCTTTCTTTTCTTGTTTTCTTTTACTTCCTTCTTTCCAACCAACCGTTCTTTCTTTCTTTTCTTCCTTTACTTTCTTGAACCTTCCGTTTTTTCTCTACATCCAAACATTATTTCACTTCCTACCTTCTTTTCCAGAATTAGAATCAGAATCATAATCTGATGTATTCGCCAAGTGCGAACAAGCACACAAGGTGATTTACAGATTACTTATATACAATGTAAAAAAACTAAATAAAAAAAAACTATATAAAAAATGGTTTTGATATGAACTTGCCAAGTTTCACAATGACGTTTTACACGTGCTGTGCTGTGCAGTGTGGAAAGGTTCATTGCTTAACTGTTCAGGGTGGAGATTAGGGCTGCAACAAACGATTATTTTCTTATCGATTTATCTATCGATTTTTTTACATTTTTATTTTTTTTTTTTTTTTCCGATTAATCGACTAATCTATCGACTAATTATTTTATTTTTATTTTTTTACTTATTTTTTCGATTATTCTAACTATTGTATTTTGCCCAAACAATTATTTGTTCATAAATATAAAAAAAAAACATGCTATTTGGTTTTTAATTAACACTGTCTTTTTTAAACACAAAAACATAGGGGCGCAAACACTACACACACCTAAACTGATTAAAGATAACCCGCCCCCCTGTAAAGTGCATTTAAATTCATCCAACAACAAAGTGACTTAAAAACTAAAGCTTATTTTGTCCAAAACCACATAGTACGTTTCAAAATCCCTTACAAACAATACATTTAGGCCAAAATTAAGACATAAAAATTATATTTATTTTAGATTTATATTAAATTTATATTAATTTTATATTAAAAAGTAAAGGCCTTATATGTTCTTAACACAAAATCAGTGCAAAATGAATTCAGTGAGATTGACTGTAAATATTAAAGTGCAACATAAAATATCTATCCTAAAAAAATGTAATCACACAGAATTGCAATGCAAAAACGTTAGCATGTCTACCTACTCAGGGGTGACGCTAGTTTTTTTTAGTGGAGATGGCATTGGGGAAAAAGCTGTTTTTGTGTCTGGCTGCTTCTCATCATTCCCTTACTTCATTCAAACCTTCTTTCCTTCCAACCTTTCTTCCTTGCTTGCTTTTCTTACTGCTTCAAGCCTTAATTCTTTCTAAATATCTTGCTTTCTCTCCTTTCACCTTTCTTTCTCCTTCTACCTTTCTTTCTCTCCTTCATACCTTTTATTTATTTCATTCTTCTGTCCTGCCTTCATTTCCTAACTTTGTTTCTCTCATTCCTATCCCAATTTCTCTTCCAACCTTCCTTTCTTTTCTCCTTCTTTCCAACCGATGATTCTTTTCATCCTTTACTTCCAACCTACATTTCTTTCTCTCCTTCCTACAATTTTTAAATCCTTTTCTTCCTTCTACCTTACTTATTTTTCCTACACTCCTTTCTTTTCTTTAAGCCTTCTTCCCTTCAAAGTTTAAACCTTACCTTCAAACCTCCTTTCCTTCCAATGTTTCTTGCCTTCTCTCCTTCCATCTTTCTTTCTCTTTCTACCTTTCTTTCTCACTTCCTCACCTTCCAACCCTAATTTCTCTTCCTACCTTCCCTTCCCCTTCCATAGCTGTCGTCCTTCTTGTCCTTTACATCCACCCTTAACATCCATTACTATTGCTTCTTCCATTCATTGAAATATTGTGTGCCCAAAAAATTTATTTTGATTTAAAAAAAAAAAAAAGATTTAAAAAAAAAAAAAAAAAAAAAAAAAAAACTTCATAACGAAAGTTTTAATGTCCGGCACACATTAACTATTTTTGTAAGAGACCAGTCACAGTGATGACAAGATGCTGATGTGCATTCAAATGATTGCTGATCGACACAAATTGTGGAAGTGCTCAGCAAGACCTTTCAGAACACACATCACAAAAGAATTTCACAGCACAAGATGGCTGACACGTCACTGAGAAGGAAAGAGAACTGCGAATCAAGACTAAAAACCTTACTTGGACAATAATTTTTTTCTTTGATGAACTGATTACGGCACAAATGTTCTTGTTCAACTCCTTTTCTGACTAATAAAAAACCAGTTTCAAAACGATGCGGGAAACTAACGGAGCAGACGATGGCAAAAAAAAGTGATTAAAGTCGTCAAAAGGAATTTGACGCACACACATGGAATTTGTGTTAAGGATACATAAGGCTTTCTAATTTGTTGTGTGTAATTTTTATGTCTTTCATTTTTCCTAAATTTATTTTTTAAGGGATATTGAAATATGTACTATGTGGTTATGTACAAGAAAAGCTTTAGTTTTTAAGTCACTTTGTTGTAAATGCACTTTACAAGGGAGGGGTATCTTTGAATCAGTTTGGATGGACACACAAAATAATCTCTAAGAAAACAATTGTTAGCTGCAGTCCTAGAATAATGCATGGTCTGAAACGTCTTTTCATGGAATAGAGTAAAATATCGAAAGAAAAATAAGTTGTTGTTTGAATAAACTAAACAGACATTATTAATACATGCTAATCATACATTACCAAAGAATTAATTGACATTTTACAATTTTTATCCTTTTATGATGAATCAATAATAATTAAACACTCGAATCGGTTACTTCAATAATATTTAAGCTAAAATGCAAAGTAAAAACTAAAATAATTATTAACCAGTAACCCGCTTTATTCAGGTGGAAAACATTATGTAATTGATATCAATATCAGCCGTTAGAGGTGAACGCGACTTTAGTTTAGTTTCTTGGGACTGAGTAGCAAGAAAAATATCTGAAAGTTTGCAAACATGAGCATAAAAAAACATTGATAAAATAAATAAATAAATAAACTCCACTTCAAAAGATAGTGAGGTGAATGCGTCTAATGTGGCTACAAAGAACCATATTGAAATTGTGCTCCGCTTTTAACATCCAGTGAAGTTACACACACACAAACCTGGAGCAGTGGGCAGCCTTAAATCTTAAATTCCGAAATATACATACATTTATTTACTAAATAAAATAAAATAAAATAAAATATATCAAACTTGCCATATGTATTGCCTAACAGGTTTTGAAAGCCTGAAATGTGAATAGAAATGTACTTATAAGTCAAAATGCAGTTCGCTTACGTTCGAATCGTTTTCACTGATGTGATTTCAATCTCGCGCTGTTACTATGAAAATGATCAGCTGTAAGCAGAGTTTACGTCTAGACTGAAAACCCATTTTTCAAAAAGCCTACAAATAGCCTAATGTGGCACCAACCATGTCGAGACTATAAAGGAATCTCAAAAAGTGGCAGCCTTAAGCGGTTGCCTGGAACCGAAACTCAAGATGGGTTGTGTATCCACATTAAAGTAAACCAAGGTTTTTAGATCAACTGATGGTGAATAGCTAATGGAATCGGTTTCTAATTCCACTCTCCTCCTGAGGTCTTCATTGATCTACATTTGTGGACTGGTCACAAGGGAGATGAACAGTTTGTTTGACTTCTTTTAATTATTCAATAGTCAATAAAAAGCTTTAATAAATGAAACGAGAAACTTTTTTACGCCTGTTGAAGGCAGATGTTCTTTCGACTCAACACAGACAATTTGTGAGTTTGTGATTTCAGAGTTGTGTACAATTTTGTTCTGGATACTAATAATGAAGAATCCAGTTACATTAATTGGTTTTGAATATGAGTTAAGAAAAACGTAGACTTGAGCCATTTCAACAATATATATTCTTAGAGTAGAAGACAGACTATTTAGGAGCTATGAGCATTAACAAGACAAGAAATGTACTGATTTGTGTTCCTACAATTACCACATTTAACACAAATACAGTGGCACCTCGATTTACAATCTCCTCATTCGACAAACAACTCTGTTAACGAACAAGAAAATTCATAAAAGTACATCTCGTGTACGAATAAAGGTATATCGTGTAACCGATCAACGAAAGATTAAATGTAAAAAATATACACAGTAAAACTGTAATTTTAGTAATAGACACTTTGTTATTATACGTACATTTTGTGTTACATGATTGCGCTTTTTACATTTTGTCAATAAAGAAAATAAAACGAAACCATAACGGATGAACCCGAATTACATTGAACTGTATGGGAAAATGAGCCTCACCAATTGTGTCTGTGAATGAGGTACCACTGTATATTAGAATATAGTCCTACAAGCTTATTTATTTTGTGAATGAGGTACCACTGTATATTAGAATATAGTCCTACAAGCTTATTTCTATGCTCGTTTTACGTTTATGCTCGTCAATGCATCTCACGCTGCAGCAAACTCTTGCAAGAGTTAGTTTATTCAATTATTATAGTTAAACATGTAAGTTTATTAAAATATTGTGCACTAAATAGCAAATCTGTCCAATAATGCCCCGTGTGCTGTGCAAATCGACAGTTTACATCAACAAAGTGAAAAAAACACTTGACTTTAAATTTCAAACTTGACTGTTTAAAACTTCTACAATTATTTATTCTGTAATATGTTGCACACAACATGCTTTTCATTTTAAATAAATGTTTTTAATTCGAAACTAGCCTTCTTTTTTAATTATATGACTAAAGCTGTTACCTGTAAATTTAAATCATGTTGTTTATTAAGTACTCTGTATCGGTGAGTACAGAAATGCAGGTACTAGTTCTCGTTTTCCCAAAAAAGTGTTATCAGTGCATCTCTAGTTTAAAGCCTGTTCGATTTGGCAAAAAGGTATGAGGCTATCCTAAAGTAAATGTTAGAATGTACATTATATAAGAATAAAGTAATGCTTTTTTAAACATATAATAAAATATTGGAAATTACACCATCCTGGAAATTCTCCTATAAATGTGGAAAAAAGTAAATATAGGCCAGCTTCCTTGCAGGAGAAGTGTGAAGTGTCAGTGTTCATGATTCATGACCCTAGGCTGGAGCAGGAGGGGTAATTGAAGCAGCGTGGGACACTTATCTGCCTCACTTGCAGTGACCAGGACTGTCCAGGGGCCGAAGGAGCCGCAGGAAGAGGAAAAAAAACTCAGTCACCAAACAAATCTCCTCGGGTCAAATACGTACAGACTCTGAGGGTTTGTAATAGCCCGTGGTGATGTTATCATTTCAAAAGTTCTTATTAATGGTTTTTCCATCAGCCGACTAAATGGACTCTACTGTAGAAATTAATTTCCTCAGACTCGAGGATTAATGCCCGGGCAATTCTTTTAGTTTGTAAGTGTACTTAACTAATCACACAACCCAAATGTTATCATCGCTAAAATAATTAACCAACAAACTGCCAATATTCATTTTGCTACATAGTTGAGTATTTTTACATGGTTTTAATTACTCATCATACACACAAACACACACACAGAGCAGTCTCATTGAAATAGAAACATATTAAACTATTTAAATACGTAGCTGTAAGTACTTTAACTTATATATACGCATTTCAGAATAATCTGGCCATGTGGATGTGTGTGCGTGAGTGTGGTGTATGCCCGGTATGTATTTGTCTGGCATGTTTGGTTGCCTGGAAGTCCTGATGTGCTCATTAAGAGGAAACACCAGATCATGGGTTCGATTTCCAGTAAAAACTTTTTACAAACTTTAACACATTTTTAATGACATGAAAGTTGCTTTCGAAAAGAAAAGGCAGAGAATTGCACTTGTTCTGTTTTTGTTTAGTTTTTCTGCACTTTGCACTAAACCTACATTAAACAAATGATTTTCATGTTGTTCAAGCAAACAGTTATGTATTACTTTTGTGATTTTTGGGATCAATACACAACGCGTCAACCTGGGCCAGTGGTTTTGATAGTCGGGCCAGTGAACTTCAAAAGTTACTCTTATTGTCTATTGAAAATTTCCCTTATTGTCTACCCCTGACATGTAAGTAACTAAATAGATCCTTTCCTAACCTGTATTTTAACACGGCAGCAACTTTGCTAATTAAAACTTATAAAAATTATATCTGCTTTCCCAAGAATCTGCAGAATAGCCGCACCTTTGTATAAGCCGCATGGTTCAAAACCTATGAAAAAAGTAGCGACTTATAGTCCGGAAAATACGGTAAAAGTAATGTTGTACAGAATAAAAAATAATAATAAATCAACATTAAACGTAATAAAATTAAAACATTCAAGGTACAGTATTATGAACAGTTGAGGACAGTTGAGTAGCTCTGTTTAAAAGCACTTTTGAAATACTTATTAATGAATATATTTAGGCGGGGCTAAAAATTTTGCCCTCAATTGTAGATGTTTGCTGTATGTGAGTGTCATCTTCTGGTTTGAAACCGCAGTAAACACACACGCACACTTCAGAATAAAATCTTTTTACAGGAACTAAAAAGTCGGATTTGATGTCAGACTTACTTTACCGTTGTGTTTCCTCACTCATTAAACTCGACTGCAACTCAACTCAACATCCACTGTTCTAGGTAATTAAGCACACATGACCCCGTAGGGTGAAGCCGCAGATGGCCAATTAGGGTGGCACCCCAAAATACAACAGAAGTAATGCAAGATCATCTGTATCATCTTTATAATACTTAAATAATCGCGCTCGCCAATGTGTACGTGCACAAGCTGACAGAGCCCCTCGTCATAGATTTTGGCAGAATCGTATAAATGCTGGATGTAGATCGCGAGGGGGTAGAATAGAGATAGCGATCTTTTAACGATTAATCGTGCAGCTCTAGTGCAGACACTTATCACGTGATTTAGCTGATTAACAGCACCCAGTACCTTCAGCATCCTGCAGATGGCGATATCACCTCGTCCACCCGAGAAATTGAATTGAATTTCATTGAAAAAGCCTTTAATTGTCCCACAGTGTGGAAATTTCATGTCACAACAATATAAACAAATTTAAATAAATAAACAGTAGAAACAAATTTAAATAAACAAACAAACATGACCATAATCCACCGCACACATCATAATTAACAAACAAACCCAAACCATAAAAGAATAAGTAGCGCTGCACGTCAGCGAAAAGATAAGAAAAGATGCCGACTTGTTGCACACAATCACAGTGTAACCAGTAACGGTAAGAGTCCATTCATATGTAGTGGAGTAAAGGGCTGCAAATACTCAATCACAAATGTAGTGACGTAGGTTAAAAGTTACTTTTTGATACTTACAAGTACAAGAACAAAGCTAGCAAAATAAATGAGTGCATTTACTCAAGTACTTTACACCACAGCACATAAGCAAACAAATGAACGATTATGCGTCTAAATCGATGTGTGTAAACCAAAAGTGGACTGTCATTAACATGTACAGTATATCTTTGTATGATCTTCTTGTGATTCTGTGACTTTTCTCGTGTGTCGTCCTCTGCTTCAAGATCAAGACGTCCATCAGCAGGTTTGAACATTAAACGAGAACAGGTGGGCGTTCCTCACGAAGGTCTTTCGTGCATATGCACACAAACAATAAATATGACTCCAATGGCTTTAATTTAAAGTGAGAGAATGCGAAATGAATAAATCGAAGAAGCATTAACTATGCTGTTAGTATGATACTAGCACTAACACCACAGCTCATTCTGCTGCCCATGTCACTCCCTGAAAGAACGAATGAATGAACAAGACTTTTAACAATGCTATTAGCGGCAATGATAGGTTTGATTAAAGGTTACATTTTAAGAATGGCGTGTGAATGGCTGTTGATTTGTGCACTCACCATTTTGACGATGCGGTGTGTTGAAAGGTCCTAAAGCCTGCTGACACTCTGAGCAGCCCTAATCGGAAATCCAGCGGAACGGAGCACATATGCCTGTCTTACGGTGTAGTTACGTGAGAATAGTGTGTTAGCAGGTGAGATAGAAAGCTAAGCTCGCATCTCTTTCCCTCAGCAGCAGCTTCTCCGTGTTTTCAACAGCAGTAGAGGTCACGCTCGAATCTCGGAACATAGCTGCCCGTGACAGCCTGTCAAGTCGCGAAACATACTTTTAATTATTATATATTCATTTCAAATATTTTATTTGTTCTTTTTTAGGTAGTCTTCTAGAGAAGTTATTAACCTTCAAAATAACAATTTAGCCATTGCGGTATTAATCAGAAAACGTTGAAATAGAGCAGGACTATGCTTGGGCAACTATATTTTATGACGGGTCCTGCTAACCGGAAGCACTGAAAGAGTCGTGTTCCTGCTGAAGATTAACCCCGATGTATGAGAGAGAAATTAAATGAAGTGACGTATAGCTTCATTGTTAATATATGAACGTTGGTTTATTGAGAATGTGTATGTGTTTTAAATACAACTGGTGATTTAAGGATGTTTGAATGTGGTATGCATTTTGCCTTTTAGTTTCATAGTCTCTGCTTGGTGATCATCTGATTGTTAGATTGAATACTATTTATCCTGTCCTATAAATGCAAACATGCATTAATCGCTGTAATTTGTATTTTATCAGGAATAAATATGTACAAAATACATAATTATATGTATGCCTTAAGCGCGCGCGTGTGTGTGTGTCAGAGAGAGAAAGATTTATTTTGAATTCTGCATTACCGTTTTAACAACAATATTTTTTAAACCTAATTTTACCGTTTTAATAATAATTCTTTCTTACTCTTTCCTACTATCTCTTTTCTCTCTCTCTCTCTCTAATATGCCCCCTTATCCTCTACTACTACTACTCTCNCTTTCCCCTCCTGTGTTTACCAAAGACACAGAGGTGAATGTTCACGGGGGGTCTTCACTAACCGATGCCTTCAACCGTCGTTACGAGTTTCTCTTACCTCATGAAGTTGTGAATATTCTGGCTCTTTATCATGTTCTTTTCTAACCAACGTCATTATAAAGCCATGTTTTGTTCCTAAATGTCGAAATTATGTGAGTAAAGTGGAGGTGGAAAGACACAATTGAAGTTAATCGCTGAAGCTTTCCCTTTTCTTTTGCTAATGATTGTAAATGTCTCCAATGTACATATTATGCAAAAACATCCATGTGCAACATCATACAACTACTTTTGTACTATTTTTGTACTGTTCATACTATTTGTTGATAATGTACTGTAAATGTTTCTTGCATGTTGCACTGAATAGAAAATGTTCTAGATTTTATGGTATGATCCACATTGTATATGTGCACAGTGACAATAAAGGCTTTCTATTTGTAAAAGAAGAGAGAAAAGAAAATATATATATTAGGGCTGTCAAAGTTAACTAGTTAACGCACACGATTAATTTTAAGTGCTTAAGTTATTTTGTTTTAACGCCATTAATCACAGATGCAGTTTTTTCACTTTCGGTTTGGTGAAAATGCAATGAAGAGAGCGTGGCTCATTATGATCAGAAGCTCAGGGTGATTACTTTGCGCCTAAATAGCAGCAGGTGAAAGTGTTTAATGACATACTTGCTTGTCTCATCGATCTCGCAGTGTTTTGAATGTTCTTGAATGGACTTGTTAAAACTGAGACTCAACCTTATTTAGACGTTTCAACTGCAAATACGTAACTTGTCCGTCAGATTCAAATCTGTTCAACAAGCCCCCACTGTAGATTCATAGGGATTAGATAAAGACAATACTGTATTTACTTACACTTATATTTAAAAAACAGACATTCTATACTTTATGTAATTGCTTTATGTACATTCTAAGACGTATGTTTCATGTTAGAGTGATAAGTATTTATAAAGTTATTTTGTTTTCAGCTGACAAAAAGAAGGCAAAATGTGAAACTATGAGTTTTATTTTGATTATTTATTTATTTTTACAAAAAACAATGTCATGTTTTTATTAAGAGTGTAACCTAAGAAATGGGTACTTCAAACTTTCAATTGATGTATAACACTTATATGTAAGTCCAAAATTGACTTTTTTTGTGTGCTTTATCTTGAATTAAGAGTGACTCGACCTCGGAGGGTTAAAAAAACTAAGAAAATATATTGCAAATTGAACAAAGATTATATTTAAATATATTGCAGTATTTAAACTAGTGTATGTTTAGTGTTGAGTTTACATTAATTTACATATTACACCTTATCCATTATTCCAAGCTTTAGTCATTTAATTAAAAAAATAACATATTAATAAAGTATTATATATTTTTGTAATTCTTTTATAGACTAAAATAAAATATCACAATCATAATCAGAATCAAAAACTTTATTGGCCAAGTTGTGAATGAAAACAAGGAATTGAGTTTGGTCTAACTCCGTCTTTTCCCTCTTTTGCATATATTAACATAAATATATAAATAAAAGAAAAACAAAACAATGACATGAAAAGAACAGTATTATTAATGTTTGTCTTCTTAAAAACTTTTTATTATTTTATTGTTAGCTAAAGGCATTCGCTAGTGTTCACTAAGAGAGAAAGGTGGGTGGACTTTTGGGGGCGGGATTCTCTTCATCAAGACATCAATGAGGTGTTTTCACGGAGCCCCGTCCCTTCCGGGGCTCCGTAGTTTATATGAAGCGAAAGAAAAAGATTTTCTTTTTGATGAAAAGGAATCACGGGCACATTTATCTGGCTCATCAGAAGCACACAAAGAGCAAGAGAGGACGCACTTATTCATCCACAATTATTGTGTCTAAATCAATTAATCTTTTCATCGTGGTCACAGCGCATCCAAACGAGCGGTCAGATTTCTCTTTTATTTACATTTTTTACTTTTTCTTTTTATAATTCTGTAATTTTATTAACCTTTTTTAAATTATTAAAAACCACTCAAGTCACTTTGTAATTTATACTGTAATTTACAATGACAGATTTTTCATACATGTGCTCTTTTTGTGCAAAAAAATATATATTAAAAATTACATTTACATTACATTTTTGTATAATAAATAATGTTGAACCTTATGATGACCTTTCTGGAACATTGTTCACATTGTATGTGTGTGTGTGTGTGTGTGTGTGTGTGTGTGTGTGTGTGTGTGTGTGTGTGTGTGTGTGTATCAACTTTTAAATATAATATATAATTTTATATATATCATTTCTTTTATTATTACTAATAAAAGCCACATTGCCTGTTCTATCGGTCATAGAGTCCTGGTCAAGGCCTATGAAATCCATAACTATAAACACATGCTGTGATAATAAAGAGCTTGATCTTTGGACTAAGGCTGTTTGGCCAGCATTTGACCTTGACCTCTTGGCATGTTATCTGCTGACCTCTTTTGTTAAAGTCATATTGATCACTCGTCCCCTGAGACCGGACCACACTGACCACTCATTTAACTGTCTATTTTTCCCTGTTTCATCTTCCATGTCATTTTTGCACCCCACAATTATGTCAAACGTTGACTTTTTGTATCTGTTTATTAAAACAGGTCTTGATAAAATAGCAATTTTAACAATATTATGAAATCTTTAGAATTTCCCATTTAAGTCATCATGTATAATTATTTTTGATTCTGTTCATAGTATTTATTAATGAATAATCCAGAGTTACTCAATGACCTCTTGGTCTTCTCAGACGCTCCACAATACTGCAGCACACCAGGAACAACAAGAGTTGTGAAAGAATAGTTGGAGCCGGCACCTTCAGTGGACGCCGGAGCTTTAGCATAACAAAGAGCCGCGAGCATGTGAACCTATAAAACCTTTCCACCCCGTAGCTGGAGATGTGAATGGCTGCCGGGCCTCTGGAAATCTCCTTCATCACAATTGTCCTTCAGGATAATTTAATAAACACTTTCTTATGCCCCAATTTCCCAATATCGCAGCCTCTGCTATTAACGATCTCGCATTTTCATGCCAACTTCCTCTTTCTCCTTTTTTGTTGATGTGCCGTTTTGCTGTACGAACAACCGTTGCTCTGTTTTTCATACAAATAAAACGACGTGAAATGTTGGTAGTGTCTGATTCCGGCGTGGTATATTTTCACATTCATGATCCAATTTGTGATCATGACAATATTAATATCAGTAATATCACAATAACTTTAGAATTTTTTTAAGCTAATAAAAGTTAGCAAATTAGGATGAATTTTATCAAAATGTTTTTATATATTTGTTTTTTTTTTTAATTCTTCAGCGCTGTTTTTGCGCTTTTTTTTACAAGTATAGTTTATGTTAAAGCATTTCTGTGTGTGTGTGTGTGTGTGTGTGTGTGTGAGAGAGAGAGAGAGAGAGAGAGAGAGAGAGAGAGAACTATGTTTTCCTTATACAAGCAAAACAAAATAAACAAATTTGTTTTTGTTATTAATGGCTTTTTATTTGTGCACACAATTTTATCAATGCGAGATGCAAAAATAATAGAACATCATGAATGCTTTAAATATACGTATACACTGACTATTTGTAATACTATAATAACTGTTACAGTAATAATGTATGTTGCATCAAAGAAAAATAATTGTAACAATTTCACACTAAACTAGTATAACAAACACACACACACACACAGAGATAAACAAATGCAATAGATTTTGAGTATGTAGAGTTAGGTGACTCTTAAAATGACTTTTTTCCTGAAGTTCAAGTTCGAGGCGTCTGTGAGTTTTGTGGTCTGACAAAGAAAG
Source organism: Paedocypris carbunculus (assembly GCA_028128575.1). NCBI lineage: Eukaryota > Metazoa > Chordata > Actinopteri > Cypriniformes > Paedocypris > Paedocypris carbunculus. The sequence continues at coordinate 1,778,103 of SOMO01000015.1, read as the reverse complement.
TGGCTGATTGAAGGATGGGTCTCTGAGGGTCTTCATGGTCTGGGTGATGGGACTTTGTCTAGACCGAAGCTTTTGTGAGTCCCCCGTGATTCCCATGTCTGGTCTGAATGGAGGAGCTTGACCCTGGGACAACATTTTCATTTGCATTATTTGTATTATTTAAAAAAAAAAAAAACACACAAGTAATTTATTTCCCGGTGGAAGTTTGAATGATCATTTATATTATAAAAATGAATTTTTATAAATACGCCTTGTGAGCGTGTGAGCGGTCAGATTGTTTGAATATTAATGTGTGCATCTCATGAATCAAATCAAAAAGCTGTTAAACTGAACGAGACAGCATTAGTCTGGACTGGGACCCTCGTGTCTAGCGGAAATCTACAACAAGAACAACATTTTTAATCATATGTGCACAATTTACAACTGTACGTAAAGACAGGTGGTCCGACTGGATTGGATTTAAATCATTTGAGTTATTCAGCATCTGTTTATCACAAAAGGCTACATTATTTTGTAGACGTCTGCAAATAAATAGTGATTAAGATTAGATTAGTAAGTATGTTGTAAGTACAGACAGTATTTGATCAGTATCCGATGCCTAGGCTAAACATTTATAATTTCCTAAATGTTTATACACAGATAGTAATTATTTTTATACAGTATATTAATTTTTCAATACACGAAACAAATTGTGTAACAGTCATAAAAAGAATAAAAAGACAGTCTGTATAAAAGAATATTATATATATATACTTTCTATAGTCACACTCTTGTCCGGGAAAGCGGAGAAGTGGACGAGAGTGAAGGAGAAAGAGTAAACAGAGTTGAGGATGGTTCCGATTGACAAAGATATTTAATGACAGAGGTGATCACACAACAATGCTAACACTGAAGACGAGGAATACGGGACGATGAGAAACAGGGTTGAAGATGATGATTCTGACGAAGGCGACAAAGGAGAGTCTGTGTGGCGACGAAACAACGTCAGAGACGACAACAGACCCAGAGGAGTGAGTGGCGAGAGTTTAAGAAGAGGGCAAATGAGGTCATTCAGGTGGCGTGGATGATATTGGCATTGATGAGGGGAATCCTGGACAGCTGTGCGATGAACTTGACCGTGGTGATGGTGACGTTGTAACACGTATATACGTATATACACACGTGTGCACGTGTGAATATGTAAGAGAATTGTTGCTTTTTATTCATTTCATCGTCTGGTTGTTGGTGTTAAGTAAATGGCTATGATTATCACTAAGACTATGACAAGACAAAGACTAGTGAGCAAGCACATATGCGACAGTGGTTAGGTTAAAAAACCTCTCTAACGAGGAAAAAACCCTGGGGAGAACCCAGCTCACTGATGCCAGTCTCCTCTGTCATTCTAACACTACAAATCAATGCGTTGGTTGCTCCGTGCCATTTTAATGATGGTTCCGGAAGGTGTTTCCCTCCTCACTGATGAAAGAGATGGCTCCATTTCTCCACGTAAACAGCGTTATCAGGTCTACAGAAGTCAAGGAGGCATCATAGAAAAGATGAACCCGAATCTTCTAGGAGATTCCGGTCGTCCGGCACTTGGCGCTCAGGAGAGGAGTGAAACACAAAAAAAAACAAAGCAGTTAGAAAATCTTGAAGTACCACAATTAAAGTTTTTGACAGTTTTAGGAGGTGCAGGTGTGATTCGGCACTAAACTAGGCAGCTTTTCTATACAATTATATTAATATTTTTTCAGTAAGTTATTATAACAGGTCAATATATGCTTCGTTGAAGAGATGTGTCTTCAGTCTAGACTTGACTAAATTGACTCACTGATTCTAAGTCTCGAATTGGACTAGTTCAAGTTCAAGGTCATTTGTATAGTGCTTTTCTTAGTCCGAGACCAACGCAAAGACGCCATGTGAAAAAAAAGTCTTTAAAAAGAGAAATGTCGATGTTGTTTAGGACTGCCAATTTGTCACCGGAAAACGTGATTAGACTGAGTGACTGGTGGAAGAGCTCAGAGTGACTATTTGACAATTAATCACAAGCCTCTGTTCCTCATTTATTCCATGAACACAATTTATTCAATATAGATTGATGCAGATTCCAAGAGAACAGTGAGATTAATCTAAATCAAGACTTTTCATCTTTGCCCATCTCTAATATATATACCAGGCGTGGCCAACTAGTCAGAGACTAAGAGCCACTTTTTTTTCAGTGTTACTGCTGAGAGCCACATCATACACATGTGCACACTTAAATATGATTCCATTTCTTAATCTTGTATGCACACACAGACCTCTGCTCAGCCAGATTTAATTAAAATAACCATAGCAACATGCTAATATTAGTTATTTTTCAACAGTTAACAATGTGTGCACATTTGACTCATTATATTATTATTATTATTATTATTATTATTATGTTTTAAAATGTATACATGTATTATACCTAATGATATATATTTAAAAACACCAGAAGCTTCTCCAGGTAAAACTCCGTGCTTTTAATGTTTCAGAGCTTAAACGCAAGCGGCTGCAAAACAATTTTATAACTTCATGTTTTCTACTTATAATAACGAACAGTCTCTGATAATAAAAATACTGTTCAGTATATTTGTTTAATTTTATCCAAGTAAAACAATTTCAACAACTGAAATCACAGGCTAAAATAATTCACAAAACAAACTGGTCTGGTTTTCACACAAAGTGAAAGTGGATAACATTATAATGTAATACTATGACTTGCGTATTAAGTCAGATGAGAAGAATGTAACATTACATTTAATACATTAATAAACAGCACCATACCCTTGTGTGCAGAATATAACCTAATTATTTTAAGTGCAACTTTCTATATTTTTACATTAGAAATAGGCTGTAGAAACTACTAGCTAATGTTTGTAGCTCTTCTATGTTTGTGCTGTTTCCATGTTTGGATAGTTGTCACTGCAAACAATGATCAATATTGTATCCAAATTCTTTATCAATATTACCTTTTAAAATAGTTATAATATTACCCAATCTTTACCAAATATTACCTAATACCTGAACTCTTGTTTTAGAAATGAAGCTGCTGTCAAGATATGTTCACATGGAACTTTATT
>SOMO01000015.1:1749001-1761724 GCA_028128575.1 Paedocypris carbunculus | reverse complement strand
AAAAAAAAAAAAAAAAAACAGTTTAAACAGTAATTTAAACACGTTTTTAAACAGTTTAAAATAATTGCCCTATTTACAAAAACTTGTGGAAAAACGTGTTCTGGAATTGATGAAAAAAAATCTGCATGTCTTTCATTTCTTAACACTATGGAAATGATCATGAAACCTTTATTAGAAAGATTAGTAGATCAGTAGGTCAGTATGATTAGAAGAAGCCACCTCTAATAGAAGGCCACCATGGCGGAAGAGTTAAAAAATAAAACATCATAGCCTTCTAAATTAGATTTAACGATTATTCTCATTGTAAACAAGCTTCTGTTAAAGAGTTGATCATGTTTTATTAAGATTGATGACAACAAACAAAAGAAAGAAAACAAATAAGCCAAAATTCTAAAATAACTATGTATTTTTACTTTGTTACTTGACATCTCTGATTTTGAGTAGTTCATATGAATAAACCTGTACTAATAACATGCGTTGTTTCAAATATGTGTACTCAACAAAACCAGAGATTGCATGTGTTGTAGAAAGTACTTGTAGAAAGTAAATCAAACCTTTTTTTAAGAAAAAGCAGCGGGAATGAATACAATATACAGTCCCATACCATGTTCTGACCTTCTCAGCTGATTCTCTAGTTAACACAAAGTCAGAGTAAGTGAGACTGCAAAGAAAACTCTTTGGTACAGTGGATCAAACAATCGGCTCTGGCGTCTTGTTTCAGTGAAACAGTGGAGCCATTCAAACCTGGTCCCGAACATGGCAACCTGTTCTTCAGGTCGGATCAGCTCACAAAGAGAAAACCAGGAGTGGAGACTGTCTTGATATGTTTTATACCGCAAAAGTACTCCAGAAATCAGATTACCAATAGGTCACTTTCATTTTTTACTTGTGTATGCTGAAAATACTTTAACCTAGCTGGTTTAAGAGTAATAAACAAAACCAAAATCTAGATGAATCGTTCAAGAATTTGTGTTCGGTGTGACAGATCATCAGTGGTGTAAAGTACTTGTGCATTTGGACAGTTAAGTATTTTTTGGCTACTTTGTTCTTCTGCCGAGTATCAAAAATAAAATCAGCTTTTACTCTCTTGACTATTTTTTTTATCTGTACTTTTTACTCCACTACATTTGACACGTACCGTTATTCGTCACTTTGTGATTGTGCACGACAAGACGGAATCTGTTTCTACCACGTTTAATTTCTTGGGCGGACGAGGCGATATCGCCATCTGCTGGATGATATTTATGAGCTAAATAAGTTCAGAATTAGCGATCACACTTTTTGGCACATTTGAGTTTGACTAAGACTGACTTTTTAGTTCTGCCGTTTTAAAACATTGGATGTGTTAAATTTCATTTTTGTATAAAGAAATAAAACCTAAAATAAATGCAATACCTAAAATAAAATTAAAGTTGTTTCACATGTTTTGCTGCGTTTTAGAGCATGAAATCAGCAAGAGTAAAATACTTAAGTTCTTTTAAAATTGGATGCTTTACGACTTTTACTCAAGTCTTCTTGGAATTGGTGACTTGTGCTTTTACTCAAATATGGTATACAGGAACCATTTACACCTCTGAAGATCATGGGTTTGTTTTGCATTTGTCAATTTTTGCAATTTTTGTGTCTGTGGAAAAAAAAATTAATACATTCGATTATGATACGGTAAAGAATTTTGTCTCGTTCCCCTACGTTACAAACTCCTTATCAGTTTATGGAAATCGATAATAAACACACGAAAAAAACCCTACTCCAATGAAAATATTTCACTGTACTGCATTTTATATAGTTTAAACCGAACAAACTCAGTTTACGGCATTAAAGAAAATGCCCTATTCTTGAAACACGTGGAAAAACGCCTCGGAAGAGTTACTTGTGTGGCACTATAAAGTGTTAATCACCAAGTAACGCCTTGCGTCTACCACCGTTCTGATTTCCTCTGGTGCAAATTGGTGACTCTCTTCACACCAGAAGCTGAGTGCAGACAAGCAAGCGCCATACTGTCACAAACAATGTCACTTTGAGAGTAGACATGCCTATTCACACAGCTCACACTCGTCTCTCCATGTGCCAGTGTTTTTCTCCTTCACCCACAAAAAGTATGTGTGTGTGTGTCATACACATCAAAACGGTAAGGTGAATCCTTTTGAGCTGGTGGTGCAGTTGGCCAGAGAATGAATAAACATCCATGTCAGGAGAAACCGATACACTCCCCTTTCAAGCGGACGGGCCTCTCGTGGGAAATCCAGCGCTGACACAATGGATAGAGACGGCCTTTTGTTGAGTTTCTCACAGCCATGGGCGACTACTTCTCTCCAGCCTGAGGCCTGAGCGGACCACTCCTCTTCATTCTAATTCTGTCCTTCAAACAGATTTGCCAGAGCTATGGTCTTCGCCCAGAGTAATCTGCTATTTCACCAGACTAGACATGGGACAGATTATGAAAAAGTCGAAAACACAAAAGACGAGTCAAACTTTGGTTGGGTAAAGCGTTTGGGGATTCCTTTCTGGACGTTTGTTATCATGTTGAGCTGTATGGAATCAGACCAGTGCCAAAAATATAAGACGTAAATTTCTAAGAAACGAACAGAAATGCTTCAGCCAACACAACAACGACAAATCTCAATTCCAACTCTGTCTAGCTAAATGATTATCTGAATGTATCTTGTTTATAAATTGCTACAAGTTGTTTACCCTCAGGTTTATAAATTGTTCATTTGGTATCAACACCACAGTCACATCCAACTTAGAAAAGCTCTGAAATGATTCCAAACCAAACAAGAGAGGTGGAAATGTCCGAAAAGAACCGATGACAGTCCAATAACGTGAAGCTTTCTGAAGGTGTTCCAAGTAGAATATTCTAGAAATACAGACTCAACAAACTGTTATGACACTTATTGAATTGCCTGGTCTTAACTTATAAAGCTTTGCCATAAACACACACTAGAAAATTAACAGCAAACACACATCACCCTTTCTGCTATATGGTTTATGTTCCCTTCTTTTAAACCAAGTTAGACGAGAAAAATCCCTTTTGTTTAAGGCGAGGCAAATTACTTTGACATTTGGGTTAAGCATGATCTTTAAATGTTTTCTGAACCTGCTGTGTTGTTACTAAAGAGAGAATTCAAGATGGACATATTACTCTGAGCCTCAGACTCAAGTTTTAATGGAGAGTTTCTCGGGATGAGGAGCTTTAGGTGAAGAATCTCACCACGCTGTTAAATACAATACTACACATGACATACAGTAATAATCACAGCTTTTTCGATTACAACTTTGAGCAACAAAGAGCAACGAAAACTTTGAGCAACAATTACAACTTTGAGCAACACAAAAGCCAATAGGTCAACAGTAATCTATTACTGGCTATACTATCACACACACTCACACACACACACACACACACACACACACACACACACACACACACACAAGGCTCAGAGTTTTCATTTGGCTCCAGCTCCCTGTGACCCAGAAATGGAGTAAGCAGTAGAACATGTATGATAAGATGGATTTGTTTATTGTGGTATCTATTAATAATTGTATTATTATTATTATTATTCATTCTCATGATTGCCGTGAGACCATTAGTTCATTGACCTTTGCTGCCATTCTCAAAACCAGCAAAACTAAACTTCACCAATAGTTAATGCATTCTGATTTTTTATTTTTTCGAAGCCCAAACATTTTTTTAAATCAATTTTCTCACAGTAAGTTGCATAGGTTGTTTATTTCTACTTCCCAACTAGCCACTCAGTGTTCTGCTAGTCTCCAGATCTCTCTCTCTCTCTCTCTCACAGGAGCTGAAAGATAACCAGACATATGAAAAAGTGTTTAGGTGGGGTCTTAAAATCAGGGGACCATATGTGCAAATGTTTGGTATCATTGTGCTGAGTGGCAGTGCACCAGGAGACCACCATAACTTAGTTTGTCGTCCATACAAAGTTTCAGACAAGCTTGGATGGACTCATTAGATGCCTTTTCTTTGGAAGCAATGAAGCTCAAAAGACCTCCAACAAAGGGGCTAATCACAAACTCTCTCCTCAGCCGTAACCAGAGTTTCCCTTTTCACTAGGTCTTAGATCATTTCTCACAGCTAGCTGGACAGCAAACTCAAAGATTGCCTGGACGCTCAAACAAAGCTGTGGTATATTTGTTCAGTGCAACAGTTTATTCTGTGGGCCACACACGCACACGCACACACACACACACACACACACACACACACACACACACACACACTTTTTCATTATTATTTTGTGTCACAAATAAACCTCAAGACTTGCTACTAATGTACTAATTTCAGTTTCTATGTGTGTGTGTGTGTGTGTGTAGTAGGTGTAAAGACAAAAACAGACAATCCATCTGCAGACCGCATTTCTAGAATTGACCTTGAACCCCAGTATCCGTCATTCCCGCGGTTGCCGTGAGACCACATGCAAAAATAAGACAAGGTTCCAAATCATCAAACCAACATTTTATCAGTAAAGTCCTGCGTCATGATTTTGCTAGGAACCAATGTGCTTTTAACACAATTTATTTTCACATTGTGTCAAATACGTTGTTATTTTCTACTTTCAGCACAGGCAAGCAATTTCTAACAAATTTCTTCAAACTATTATAATTGACCCCATGCCACAAATTAGTTTGATTTTAGCGGCTTTGAGTTGGTCTGGGACTGAGAAAAGCGCTACATAAATAAACTTGAAATTTAATAATAATGATTATAATTCTTCAATAATAATATACATATTCCATGAACAGAACGAGCAAATATTTATGGTAAATTGTTTAATAATGATGCACTTAGGCACACTTAAGAACAATACAGACAAAAATGAAGACAACAAAAGGTCATATAAACTAATACAATTGTGAGATAGTGCTCATCCTCTAATTGTCAGATCACGGCAACATTGTTTTGTAGCTCTGTGGGAACATCTAAACTTGGTTGAGATAAATGGATGTCGCCATTGGAGGATCCAAAACTGTGGGATACCAAGTGAAACTTGTGAGTTGTGCAGGCTAAGGCAGAGTTTGTGAGTAGCTCTGTTTGTCGTGTAGAACAAGACGTTTGTCTAAGACTCTATCTGGGAAGAAACAAACTTCAGTTCCTCATTGTGACACCAAGTTCACCAGGGCCAGTGTCCCTCTCCACACAATATAAGACACACACGTTTTTGCCATAGACTACTGACAGTCAAGATACCTCTTCAATTGTATGGTTCCTTTAGGCGTTCAGATTGTTGCAAAGCCGTTCAGATGGTGTTAGTCAAGACACTGTGTTCAAGCTGTGGTCAGTAATGACCTCCCTACGGAAGTAGGACGGGTAGCCTTAAGGACTTGAGTTGACTAGAGTTGTTGTGGTATCTATGGTTGTATTCAACATGGTATCAAACAGTTCAGCTTGCTTTGATACAGCTCTTGTTGTTGATCCACAACAAGCATATTCTTGTCAGACTAGACAACACAGCAAGTGTGGTGTACGTGAACCACTATGGTGGTATTTCTCCCAGCTTTCTTGCTGCAGCTGGTTGCCCTGAAGTCTTTGTGTCTAGACCTCTGAAACCCCAATGTCTGTCTCTGACAGGTTGATGGGACACTACAGAATATGGAAGTTTGCCCTATGTGGTAAAAGCCGCTAATTATTTTTCTCCATAATAGACTAGGCACCGAAATGTCCCCCTTTGTTACTTTGCTGTTTGATTAAAGAAAGATTTTTTTTCCTCCAAGTTCTCAACCATCACCTTCTCATAACTTTAGCTCAAGGTTTCAGGACTGGAGATTTGCAAGTTGTTCTGAGACCCAAACCTTGATATGTGCCTTCTACTCCCTGTGGGTTTGGCTAGTGACATAACATGCTCTTCCTTGATAAGAAGAACATTCAGGCGGCAATCAGTTGTATCTGGAACATACTTTGCGTACTAATCTGTAGCAAACTTAATGTTTTAATGCTCAGGACAGCCTTCTAGACAGCAAAACTAGAATGGTGTTCCCAAGAGACTTGTCTTTGGGATTGTACATGCATTTGACTCGCCTACCATAATTGACAGGTTCCCTGCTACCTGAACATTAGGGCCATCTCTAGTTCTCTTTGAAAGATCAGCCTATCTTCTCTACCTCTGCAGAGCTGCAAATGGTTTAAGTCATTTACTTTCAACAGGTTCTACAACCAAGGTGCAGGCTTGGAATCCACCCAGATTTCTTTCCAAGTGGAAAGTGTAATACCTTCAGGGTAGCTGTGTGAGTGTGTCTCTCCTGGTGCTTTCTTTCAATTTGCAGGTGTTTCCTTTTGGGTGAACACTGTCTTAGTAAACCCAGCCCTACTGAGAACTGTAGCTTATGGAAACTTACACAGTCCCTAGGTGAAAGTGCATCTGTTTCCCTTATGGTCAACAACCAAGTTTGCACCTCCCATGCTATGGTACCAGGAAATCTACCTGTCATCCATTACTAATCATCACATGACAATTCCTGTGCTTCCCCAAGAGACCCCCCAGCGGGCAAAAGATGTCAAATTGGCATCAAATTGACATCAATGTTTGACATCAAAATGATATAAAAACAGGTGGTATTTGAAAATCAAATCGATGTCAAACAGATAACATCATTTTGACATCAATATATAACCTCATTTTGACCCTATGGAACACCATTTTTGTATCATTACGATGTCATGTCATGCATGTCATTTTAAATCTTTGTCCTAACAAAATTATACCTTGAGATAAATGAGACAAACAGCTGTTTTTACACATATCTTGTCTTGACATTGAGAGACTTTATGAATATCAACAAATGAATAAAAAGTAACAATCGTCTTACATGTTCCCACGTGCACTTTACAGTGTGAAAGCGAAAGTGTCTTACAAATGCTCAGAACTTAAACTTTCATTACTTCAGTGAGCACCTGAAGAGCATTTGCACCTCATTGATTAGGGAATGCCACAGCACACAAACACCGTCAAGTCATCCTGCTGCCCAACACACACATTGACGGTTAGACAAAAATGTAGCAGTGAGGAGCAGAGCCTGCACGCTATTGGTCCACATATCCTATTGTCANAGACATATGTAGAAAACGAAACCTAACTAGCTCACGTCTCTTCAGAGATTCAAACTCTACAAAAAACCAACGAGAAGGCAAGTCGCCTCTCTCCTGATTGGTCCAGAAACGACCCTACCCATCTCACGAAAAGCACACTTCTCCCAACAATCTCGCCTGATTGTGGTGTAAAGTCCACATCACACAGCCCAAGCCAGTCCACTACTGGTGCAGGACGATTGGTGGCCACGCAAGATAAAACACACGCGCTATAAAAGCACATAAGCATCTCGGCACGTCCCAGCTCCAGACTGTTTAGTCGGTGATAAATCGAAGGCGTCGGAGGAGCTCCCCAAGGAGTTATAACATTGTTAAATGTGTCCTTAGCAGTGTTACACGGCCGACGCTCAATAGTCATAAATAATACAGGCTCCAGTTTTCAGCTTTTTATAGAAAACACAACGGCTATAGAGGCGTCGTGCGTCACCGGGAAGTCAGTAAAAATATTGTCTTTTTTTATATCACCTTGATGGTATTAAAGAGTCTGGAATGAGAGCGAAGCGCATCTCGTGCTTGAAGGGACACGACTCTTGAAATGGGTTACATGCCTGACTTGACTTTGTAGCTGAAGATAATAGCGGCTGCAAACGGCGGGTTCGATACCGGCACAAGCGTGCTTCCATTTATGTGGCATGGCGGTGAGAAGATCAGGAGAGGAACGGGGAACGAGGGTACAAACACTTAACAGCTATTTAGGGAGAGAAGAGAGACGGTGGAGGAGGAAGGTGGAGGAGGAGGAGGAGGAGACCTGGTGCTGAGAAGCATCTAGAGTTATTTGTCTCTTCTGTGCGGCATCGGCAGGACGTGGATCCGTTTAACGGCCACTTGAGAAGGTGCTAATTGCGGTCCAGTACAAGTTCAAGCGCTTTTCTCAGTCCAAGACCAACTCAAAGACGCTATGCGGAGTATAGGAACAACAGTCATTTGCAAATGTGTTCATTAGTGTTCAGACTATGACTAGGACCAGAAGAGCAAGCTGCAATCGAGACAGTGGCAAGGAAAGCACAACCTCACTGACGGGGTGAGAGGAACCCAGGGAGAACCCGCCTCACAGTTTCCAGTCTCCTCTGGCATGCTAACACTACAAAGTCATTGGTGAAGATGGTTCCAGACGGTGTCTTCCTCCTGCGGAGCTGAAGTGAGGAGACTCCATTTAACCCTCAACGACGCCAATGCACCGGATCTTCAGATGGGACCAGGAGAAGACATCACAGAGATGCTGGATGCTCCAAGAAGCCAAGGGGCAAGATGGTAGTCTCCCAAGACGATGTTCTTCCCTTGTGGCATCGACATTCCTCCGAGGTACACGTCTACTTCCTGGTGACATCAACACTCCACCGAGCGACGTCATCTCCATCCTGGTGACATCAACAATCCGCCGAGCGACGTCATCTCCATCCTGGTGACATCGACACTCCTCCGAGCGATGTCATCTCCATCCTGGTGACATTAACACTCCACCGAGCAATGTCATCTCCATCCTGGTGACATCGACACTCCTCCGAGCGACGTCATCTCCATCCTGATGGAATCAACACTCCTCCGAGCAACGTCATCTCCATCCTGGTGGCATCGACACTCCTCCGAGCAACGTCATCTCCATCCTGGTGACATCGACACTCCACCGAGCGACATCATCTCCATCCTGCTGGATTCAACACTACTCCAAGCTACGTCATCTTCTTCCTGGTGGCACCCACACTCCCCCAGCAAGGATTATTGTGTCTTCTGTGGGGCATCAGCAGGACATGGATCCATTTGTCGCAGACTTGAGAAGGAGCTAATTGCGGTCCATTGGTAGGGAATTGGAGTTGCCAGGTGTTGCATGTTCAAATCCCAGTCCGGTGGGTTTCACAGGAGTGTCCTTGACCAAGACACTGATCCCCTGGACATCCCGGCTCAAGGCTGCCCACTGCTCCGGGTTTACAAGCTTGCAATCTCGTGAACACAAGTCCTAATCACCAAGGGTTGGGCAATTTTTTGGGAATGGGCAATTCTGCCATTTGCTGGTTTTACCGACTAGTAAGGATGTAAAGATTAGATTGTGATGCCATTGGGATGGCACGGTGGTGTAGGGGATAGTGTAGGGGTCACCCCACAGCAAGATCGACCCGTGAATCGTGTTCAAGGCCCGGTCTGAGCCTTTCTGTATGGAANGAGAGCTTGTGGTAGGGCCTTCGTTTACATTTTACTCATGTTCTGTGTGTGGTACGAGCAAAGTGTTTTCCCTCCGTTTTTGTACCATGTTGATAAAGTATTCCTGGACACCTTTATCTGCAACTGGATTAGCTCCAGATTGAGAATGGCACCTCCAAAACCTCCACACTGAACTTTGGAGCTCCACAAGGCATGTGTGCTCAGTCCACTGCTGTTCTCTCTGCTGACTCGACAGAGCTTTTCTATAAAAGCTTCTTGGACTTGTTTGAGTGTGACTTTGAAAAAGAAGTTACAGCATCGTCTTTCGATCTGCGGGAACATCTGTTTATCATCTAAACAAACATGTTTCAACACTATATTTACATAAACACCTCCGGTGCAGGACGCACATACACGCAGGCCCACATACATAATCACCAACCCGCACAGAAGCCCAGATGCTACAAAAAAGTTCATGCTTAGCTTTAAGTGTGTGTATGTTTCGCAAGATTTAGCGATTTTGAATTATGACAGCGTTACTAAAAACTTTGTTTTTATCAGTGAAACGTGTTTGGAGTGATACAATGTGTTTCCGATATAGACCAAATATTCTAGTTGCCTTTTCTGACAGGAACAAACAAATCAGTTATATGGTGATGCATGCATGGCCACAAACTCACCACTGATGGCTTTCAGCACAACGTGGATTGAGCGAAACTGCTTCTTCGCCAATTTTTTTCCCTAAAAACAAGAGAAAAAAGTAATGTTTAGATAAAGCAAATGAATACATTTCAGGGAACACATCACATCTGCTCACAGCTGTGCAAAATAAAAACTACACAAAAAAAAACTACAGGGAGAATTACCGAACTTCCACTTTAAGCCGCTGAGATAAGTGATCGATTGTGTGCTGAGAAACTGACCATCAAAGCATTTAAACAAAGAACTGACCCGAAAACAATAATTAAAAGCAGGAACAAAACTGGACCTGCTGGTCTCTTTCATCCCCACACACGCACACACACTAAGCTCCTATTGAATTGCATTTCAATATAAAAGAAAAAGAAAAGGTACTGAAAGAGGGAGGGAGAGAAAAAGAGGGAGAGGGAGATGGAGAGAGAGAAAAAGAAAAACAGAAGCAAAAAAAATAAAATCTAGGTTTTGTAGATATTAAGGACATTTTAACAATTTTAAAGTGTAAGAACCAAGTGGTGTGAAAATAAAAAAAATGTAGTCTAAAATTGAACTATACTCGGACAAGAACAAATGTAATACAAAATTCGTATCCAATTTGATTTGTGATTTTAAAACATATCTATTATGAATAAATTACAATTGCAAATGTTTTTTATATAATCTATTATCATTCCTCACCTCAGCTTCTGAACAATGACATAATAATGATGTATTCAATTGATAATGATTTGAACAACAAATAACAAGTATTTCAAAAAGGAAATTCATGAATTAAAAAAAATTTAGTAAATGGCTTCAAGAAATTTGAAAAACTTAAAAACGTAAAAAAAAATAAACCGAGATTTTCTTCACCAATTTCAGCACAGCTTTTTTTCTCCGCATGGTCCACGGCAAAATCATGGGCATCTGCGTACGCTCTGGACAACCTCCAAAGATACTGACACTTCTGGTCAAACTGCAAGCACAAAAACGAAACGAATGATGCAATTGGACAAACTCCACAAGACGCCGTACTCACCTCGCCTTTCCTCTCCAGCAGAGTTTTCAAGCCCAGCGCTTTCTCAGCTCCGTTACAGCTGTGCAATCGGTCGGCTTTCTTCAGAAGAGCCTCAAACTCATCCTCGCTGTCGTCTTCTGAATCAGTGAGGGCTGTTATATACCTGCGAGAGAGAAACAATGTCTTAAATCAAAACAGAACATCTAGAACGTATTTACGCAAACATATGCACCTGCTTATTTTCCCAAATATAAGCGCTAATTTTTCCATATTTCAAGTGAGGAGCAATCACAAACAAAATGGAAATATGTCATCTTTTCGTTAAATAATGGTTCTGGAGGCAAACACATGCATAAAAGTTTTTATTAGCTCAATAACAGAAATAAAGAAACAATAGACAGGCCGCGACACTTTATAGGGACAAAACAAAACTAACATGTAGTAAGGTTAAACTAAATACAATCATTAATATTTGAACAGACAGGCCATATTGCACCTGGTAGATCTGTGCTAACGGCTAACAACTAGCGACAGCTAAAACTAGTTCATAAGCACGAAAAAGCTTCGGAGCAGAAAGGAAACAGTTCAAAACGAAGGACACCAGAGTCAAACACAATCAAATCGCTCTGTCTGCAACACAGAGAAAAACATGACTGTTCTAATATTTACGTCTAATAAAAACCGAGCTTAGTCAGCTTTAGTCTGGCGCGCAAAGATTTATGGGAGATGTAGTTATGATCGCTAAAATTGATTAATCTGTCATTTTTAGGTGAAATGACATTGAAATGATACGAGTCACAAATTAGGTTTGGCTAATACAGAAGAAATTGTTTTTTAAGGAGAAAATTTACATAATGAAGCCAGAAATTTTTATATTGTGCCTGAAAAAATCAGGGGGTGCTTATATTCACGTGAATACGGTATTTCTCAATAGATTCTCCCCACAACGCATCGCACCCTCACATCGAACTGCACACTTTCAACTTTCAAAGTGTGATNAACAAGTGAAGGGCATGAGGATCTTTCCCTTCACAATGTGACCTTCATGTCGCTGTGACCCACATCATCTGAATGAGTTTTACCAGAGTTTTAATCAGCTCTTTTTCTCTCGTAATGCACTTCTGCAGCCAGAGTGAATCAAATTTGACAGCAATCTAATATAGAACGCGACGATACGCGTGTGTGCGCTCAACTCGAGCTGCTCACGCCTGCACGACAATCAAATTCTTGCAAGATCGGAATCGCATCTCGCAAAATGCAACAGATCTTGAGAGATCTCATACTCTACTAATTTTATCATTATATGCGTATACATTTCCATTACTTTTATTATACAGCATTACATTATCATGTTAAGTACTTGTAATTGGTACCTTTTTCTCAAGATAGTTATGAAGATGCGGCTTACAGCATTACAATCAAACTTGCTTCAGGAAAATCAAGGCATCGACATATTGTTCCAGAAGCTACTGCAACACCGCATTCGTTTTTAATTATTTTTTAGATAAATATACCTCTTTACAACTTACAGCTATTTTACAATATAATGACTATTAAAACTGGAGTCAAAGCCTGGAGAGAGTCTCTATTGTACAATAACAAGGACATTTGGAAATCAAAACATATAACAGTAAATGAGGCAGAATAAAGTTGAGATGTGACGTGACCTCATCGCTATTCAACGCCACAAAAGCGTAACAGGTGGAGGCGGTTGGCAATGAGATGAACGCAATTTCTGTTCTGTTGATGAGACAAGTGTGCAACATGATGGTTTAAAACTACCAGAATT
>SOMO01000015.1:1732844-1743380 GCA_028128575.1 Paedocypris carbunculus | reverse complement strand
ATCCAAGTAATAAACCCACCCCACCCACAGTCAGACACATAATGCTGTAAAGTTTATAGTTAAAACGTAGTTCGTAAAAAAAAAAATTCCGTGGGATTTGCAGGGCTGAATTTCTTACTTTGTAATGAACTAACAAAGTTCAGACAGGGTTGTCATGTTGTGTCAAATCTCTGGGTAGATCTTTTTTTATGTTATCTTTTAATTCCTGATAATATGATTGAATTAGTGCTCCCTTACTAATAATGAACATTTTATGAAAGTGAAAGTGAAAATTAGGAAAATGAAAATGAGCCATCAATATGAACCTGTTTAATGACTCATGACAAATAAGCCATCCACATAATCAATAGCACAATAATATTTGGCCTCACTGTCAAATGACTACAATATTTGTGTAAACCCCTAAACGTGCCCAAAAAATGCCTCTTTGCGATAAGACTAAAATAAAGATTAAAGAACGGTCCTATGGTGGCGTTGTACTGCAGTCTGGAAAAATGTCCTATTTTAGCTCTGGATATTGCCAGTCTATGAGTCTCTTCCCATCCCCCTTGTCATCACCCACAGCCTCAGCACCAGTCCTCACCGGAATCTTCTGCCAACACCTCTCACTCCTGACATTCACTGGCTACTTGACTATATATGAAGGTCGATTGCATTAGGCATCACACACGATGGCTGAACGAGTCGGAGTTCACTTAGCTTTTTAGCAATCGGCTAAACAAAACGAAAAATATAGCGTGAACTATACTCATACTTTTCCGAAGATGGTCAAATCTGTCGAAATTTAAGCCGTCTGCCTGCCAATCGTGATCCATGGGCGCCATGGCGAGTTGATTTATGAATCTGATGGTCTCGCCGCCACTGTCACAGTGTAGCGTCTTTTTGATGGTTTCCTCCATAGTGAATTCAGAAGACTGCCATTACTCTCTGACATCCTGTGTCGTTGTTTCAGATGAATGTGTAGAGCACATTTCCAGATGAGAAGAGTAAAGCTAACACCACGCTCGGCTCCGTCGCAGGTGTTTATTCCGACAGGATCCTGTTGTAGTTAAAGGGGTCTAATGGTTAGTAATGAACTGTCTTTCAGGCTAAAACACGTGTGCTATTGTCGGGGTTCCATGACATATAGAGCTTTCTAGAAAACACACTCGGCGATGAGATGTTAATGCAACTGGATATTGAATACTGGATAACATATTGAAACAAAATTTCCAGTCGAGGGAAAAATTAAGACTGAATATGTGAATTTCAATTACTCTGATTGGTCTAAAAGGCAAATGAACTTCTACAAATTTGATCAAGAGCTTATGTTATTAAATTGATCTGAACAGACAGACAGACAGAAAGAAAAATAGAGAGGGGGGGGTAGAGAGAGAGAGAGTTGGAGATGGATATAGATAGAGAAAGAGAGAGAGAGAGTGGAATAGAGAGAAAGGTATTGATAGATAGATAGATAGATAGATAGATAGATAGATAGATAGATAAATAGACAGACAGACAGACAGATAAATGTCATTATTTTAAATATCTAAATTTGTGCAATTATTTCAAAATGGTATTACATTCCTGCATACCTAACTGCATACCTAAAATCCCCATTGCTCAGTTTTATGGTTAAATGTGTTATGGCGGATCAAATACAAAGGATTTCGCGTCCTATAAACATGGCAGAAGCAGTTCACGCATGGAGCTTGCCAAAGTGGGGCGGGATTATGCATGCAAATGGATTTCCTGATACATATGTTGCCATGGCTGCCAGATGATTTCATAATTGAAGGGGGCAATTATGAGGATGTAGCTGCGCCTTATTGGAACAAAGAAAGCGATCTGGTAATAAAACGCACATTAGCGGACATTTTGGGTCGATCCTTTTTGCATGCTCACCGCTGCTAAATTTTTTAAGATGGTGGCACCTTGCAGGAAACGCTACTGCGCTGACAGAGCCCAGCCTACCTCCTCCCTACCAAGACCCTGCAATGCGATTCTGGGCAGAGCACGGCCTATTATTTGCTTACTAAACTGCCACCATAAAGTGCATAAAAACGCATCGCTAATAAGACTTTTGGG
Source organism: Paedocypris carbunculus (assembly GCA_028128575.1). NCBI lineage: Eukaryota > Metazoa > Chordata > Actinopteri > Cypriniformes > Paedocypris > Paedocypris carbunculus. The sequence continues at coordinate 1,741,313 of SOMO01000015.1, read as the reverse complement.
GGCGATGAACGTGTCAGGTTCACAAAGAAGTGATTTGCTGCACCAACCGGTCAACAATTAGGCTAAAAACCATCGACTCATTGGGTTTTTTTTTATGTAAAAAAATCCCATTTTAGCTGATATATTTGTTTTAATCACAGAATGTCCATGTCACAACCCTAACATTCTCCGTCACACACACAAACACACAATCCTGACGCTTGTGTATGTGAAACGTTCATCGACCAGTCAATTTAGAAGCATTTACATTACAGTATTACAGTGGCACCTAATACAGGCTGAATGCTGTCGCCGTGACAACAGACGTACAGTACTTACAGTACTGGTGATTAACGCCACTAATGCACTTTAGTCACAACTATAGCAGCTAGCACTTCTCACAATTAATCCATCAGCTCTTCATCGTCTAACCCTCAATATCAATCTACAATTTTTAAAACGTCACACTGCAAGCTATTGCACAAATCCGAAGACGATAAATGAACAAGATCATTTCAAGTGTAAGAAGGAATAAAAACAAATTGGCTTGGTAATTGTTCTCAGACTGTGATTTTAAGATCAAGGCCAGATTTTTCAACAGACACTTTAAAGACTGTATTTTGATGGGGAAAATTAATGTACTCAGTCACTATAATTCATATAGTCGTTTTTTATTTTTTTACCTAGCCACTGTCGCATATATGCTTGCTCACATGCTTGGTCATAGTCATAGCCATTACCTCAACAACAACAAACAAATGAATAAAATGTCTCAATCTATTTTATATATTTTCACACATGCGCTTTGAGACCGTTGTAGCTGTGAAAATCGCCCTACAAATGCACTGGACTTGAACTAAAATTCCCTTCATGTTTTTTTCACTAATTCTTAGTAAGCATTTGGATCTTATTTGCATTTTTCGTGTCATTACAGCATTTTTTCGTAACAATTTTCCTTGAGTTACATTGACCAAATCAGAAGAACTGAGACCCAAGATCAACCTTTGAAAGCTTTACGAAATGTGAATTATCCCTAGTTAATGCCAGAACCCATATTCAAAAGGCAATTCGCAACGCACCACAATTACACACAATGCATTTCCACAGCGACTCGGCAGCACTGTATGTGAGGAGCTTGAGAAGCAGGGAGGATTAAAGGATGCTCAGCTACTTGTATCTGCTTGTTTAACATGACAGAACATTTCGTACTTTCTCTTCTCAGAGCACAAAGAGGAGAGCACAAGGACCTCTTCGTTCAAAAGCAATAAATTCAAAATCAATAAATTATTGACAAAATGCACTTCATTATGACTTATTTGTCTTGTAACTGCATTTATGAGTAAATATATACTGTATTGAAATTATTACTAAGCTTCACTGAGTTTAAGTCAGATTTATTAATCTGTTAATACATTTAGTTTAGAGTAAAAAAATTATACTAGGCAAATGTTAAAGTAAAAAGCAATAAACCAAGAGATTGTACACTAGGAACAGCATTGCAGTGAAAAGCACAGTGGAACATTTGCAATCAGTTGCAAGAAGAGGCGGAGAAGCCGAAAATATGAAGATTGCCCAATGAATACTGATGTAGCTGAAACGGTCGCCATGGTTATAGTATTCAGCCAATTAGAATACTGCATTATTCTGGTACACACACACACACTCACACACACACACACACACCTACACACACACGCGCGCACACACACACACACACACACACACACACACACACACACACATTCAGACCATAGTACATGGCTCAGTTACACATCGCCAATCTATTAAACAATTTATAACATTGGAAAGGGCAAATGCATTTACATTACAGTTGTTCAATGCATTTACTGTGCTAAATTATGCAAAATGTGCTCTTTTTATTTAGTGTTTTTAGCAACCTGCAGCCTAAAGACACAGCTGAGACTATTTTAAAATTAAGGTGCAAAATAACATGAGAACATTTGTCACAAATGAAAGCACACAATATGATATTTAATAACACTGTACTATGAAAGCTTAGAATGAATAAGGATTTACAAAAGAACACAAAAATATTCCAAGCTGTAAATTAAATGTAAACATATTTTTGGCTAAAGACAGCAAGAAAGCAATGGAATAAAGACAATAGTGTATTGTATTATTATGAAGAAAAATAATGTAATTTATTTATGTCTATAAGAATTATGGATTTTATGCAATTATCCCAATAATTACAATATAAAATACAAATTCCACAAAAAAAATGTGCCTGGAAAGAAAATCACATTATTTTTTATTGTGTTAGAGTGTAAAAAATGTTACGAGTTATATGCTACAATAAAAAGTATACAGTTTCTTAGGTAGCATCACAAAAAAATAAATAAATAACAGATTAGTTAAAATGTTAGCAGTGTGTTTGTGTTTATCGCTAAGCCATCAACAAATCTAAATGCATTTTTATTATATACCATATAGTTCTTCTCTTAAGAACAATGTTGACAGCCAATCAGGTCAAAGAAAACTAAGAAAAATTATCAGGAAAAAAAGATAAGAAGAATAATTTGTTATGATTTAGTTGGTCTTAAATGACTATCTTGTACATTTTGGAATATCCTTTTCAATTTCTGGGTAAATCTTGTTATCTCAAGTATAACAGTATAACCTTTATAAACGTATAACTTTTTTTGTCTTAACTGCTTACCATCCAATAAAAAAGACTGTCTTACAATAAAAAAAGAATCTCTCTTTCTTTTTTTTCATTCTCTCTCTCTCACTCTCTCTCTCTCTCTCTCTCTCACACACACACACACACACACACACGCACACACACACACACACACACACACACACACGTCAAGTTCAAATACAAGCGCAAGGACAATGGAGATGATGTCATGTTTTAAAGTCTGACAAAAGCAGTGCTGAAGTAAAGCTACACTCCTCGGACCATCACACTACGCTTCCTTTACATCGGAGAATTATTCCCACACTAACACACAATTAATCCTCCCTATACTTCCATCCTGACTGGGAGGGAGATATTCATATAAGTTACTTTGGCTTGATTTGGGGCCCGCGTCTGCGGAGGCTGGGAACGGTCGCCACTTTCTAAAGGGATGCAGATGAGTCGGGTGCACTTGACATCTTTTCATGACCCATGTCGCCCCCCAGCCCCCCCGAGCCGTCGGCGCTGTCTGTCATATTGTGGAAAGGGCCGTGGCATTGCCACTTGCCCTCGAGCGTGGGAATGAGAGCGTCCATTCGTTCACATCTACTGCGCTCCGTTTAACGGAATCAATTAAGGAGAACCGACCCCCTCTCTCTCCACGTACCCACCCCTTTTCATTTTTTTGTCAGCCCTCTCTATATGTCCTAATTATTTCTGTTTGGGATGCCAGCGCCGTTTCCTGGCCAAACCCGACCGAGCTGAAATAAATCGCCGAGAGCACGTGGGTTCAACTTTTTTTTCTATTCCACGTGCCGGAAAATATTGTGAGATTTTACATAAACCATGAACCGTTATCAGATAATGCTATTTTGACATTCGTCTACTTGGCTAAGCTTTGACTGGTGAAATCGTTTTAAAAATGGTGAAATTGAAAAAATGAAATGCAAAAATAAATGCACATTTAAAACGAGCAGTTTGGAGTTAGACTATAATTCTTTTTTTTCCACATCGCATGGGCAACACGAAAGCACGGATTTATCACGCCGGCTAAAATCGTGTTCTTTCTTCCATTGCATCTTCACGTAAAAAAGCAGCCGGTATTTTCGATGAGACGGGAGGCAGTTTTTACTTTCGGTTATCTAGCTTTATGAAATGCAGAATACTCATACAGCTAGATAACCAAAGATAACAACTCGCTTCCGATTCTACAACGGCAGCCAAATACCTGAGCAGTCACATCCGATGGAGAAGTTGCTAAAACATCGTAACACACGGGACATCACGGGATTGTCATGTGTAGCTTTTAAAACTAACGCGTTTTTTTATCAGTGACATCTGAGGATGACAGTTTCTCCGCAGGGCATTTAGCTTCCAAACGAAAGATATAATCCATTTGACATCGGTGCAGTCCACGTTAAAACAATGTGAGAGTTGCAAGTCTGTGGAATAAAGAGGCAGTCGTCCCGGCGCAGGCCATCATTTGCATTGCAAATCACCTCCCCAATCTCACAAAAGCCTCCTTTTGCTCTATTAAATCGCAACGGCCGCGAAGGGAATCCCACGGAACCAGCGGCGAGATTATACAAAGGAAAAATACCAATCCAGATGTGGAAAGTAAACACGGAAATAGCGTCGCGTCCGTTTCTTCGCCGAGCGGAGGGATTACTCTCGGTTTCGCTGCGAGCTGGTGCCTGGTTGTCCGTGTCCGAGATCGCAATGCCAACGATCCCCGTGAGCAGCGATGAGAGAGACGAGAGGAGGATTGTGTTGCTGCTGCCAGCGGTCTGGGAGAGGGAACAGGGCCACATCTCCAGAAGCGGGGGGTGGAGGGGGTGAACGGGGGGGACGGGCTTTCACTGCCAAAATATGGACCAGCCCAGAAGGTCAAAGGTCACGGACGGCTTGAGTGTACGGGGTTGATGAGGATGAGTCTGTCATTAGAAACATCCAAGGTGTGTTTGCATCCATCAAGGCGCGACTCGAAGCACGTCCTCCTCTGCTAGAGCCGTGGAAACAACTCGCGATGGAGAATTTTGCTGCTGTGTGTCTTGTTCACACTCGGATGTTAGAAAACAAAACACGTATGAATGGGGAAAGCCATGCTAACGACACGCGAAATCTCACTGTCTGCCATTCAACGGCATGCTGAACCCATCGAGGTGTGAGTAGGTGATTTATGCTGTTTATGTGGGGGCATACTATTCGCAGTCACGTCCGAGTTTCTGTTAATTGTGTGGACGGTAATTTGAGAATTGTAGGGATTTTACTTTGCAGTGAAAAGAGTGTTTAATCTGCAATTTGTGTGTGTGTGTGTGTGTGTGTGTGTGTGTGTGTGTGTGTGTGTGTGTGTGTGTGTGTGATTGACAGAATGAGCCGAGTGAATGAAAGAGAGAAAGAAAGAGAGAGGGGGGGTGCGTTATTTTTGTGATGTGACACAAATGTTAAATAAAACAAACATTTAGTAATTATATTGCAACACAATGTGGTTATTTATAATAAATGACGTATAATAAGGTAATTTTTTTGTCATATTGACAATTAATTGAGGCCATAACGGTATAAAAAGCATGGGTCTGAAAAGTTGCCTTGCAAGCATTTTGTGAGCATTGCCACTTTAGAGTTCAAAGATATACAGAATAAACATAAAGATGCTCAAAGATACAGTACAGAATAAAAATAAAGATGCCTTTTCAGTTATGTATTTCCTAAATGTTTGCAATCCCAAACTACTGCTGGTACACACTCGTTTTAACTCTAGGATGGTTTCAGTTTTAAGCCTTTCAAAATATTCAACTACAACTTCCACGTTCAAGTTCAACTTCAAGTTCATCGAATTCCACAAACACACACTTAGTGACTATTCAGCCAGCAGACATACATGCAAGATATTACTAGACAAGTCACTCCGTTTACATTGTATTCTCAGAGCACAATTTCATATGTTCGTTGTATAATGGCATAATTAGGTCATGTGTTTGTTGAACACACGGGACCATGGCCTACACACTCTTTCAACTGAACAGATTGCCAATGTTTACACCAATGATTGAAAGGCGTTTTCTAATTCAAAAAGCCATTTTTGTTGAGCAAATAACGATATGAAGGCATTATTATACAAGGACAACCCGCACGATTTCTTTGCCAGACTGGCCGTATAATTATTACAAGTGTCACCACATGTACTCACTCCGGCATGGCTTTTTGTCAGAGTGCTGAAATCGCCGTGATCTGAACCAAACGTTGTGAGGTTATAACGAAACGCACACGAAAATTTGGTTTAAAAATGCCGCTTAATAGAGCTCAGATCATTAACGCGCGTGTCTCCGCCGCTGCGTGTGATTCTGGAAGGAGACGCGTGCACGCGCACCAGCAGCAGGAAGGGGGAGACAGGAGGGGCTTAGAAGTTTCCCATAACCTATTTGTCTGCTGCACAAAACAGAAAAGTGCACTGTTGAGCAGAGAAGGTCGGCATTTTTTTCGCTCCTTCTTTCCCATTCTTTCGTTTTCTTTTTTTTTCTCCGTGATGGGTGTTCGGGAGGGGCAGCCCACTCCCTGTGAAAGAAAAGACGTGCTCTGAAATTCAAACAAGTTCGCCAGGTCTATTGTTGGACTTGAACTGAGGAGGCATTGTTCATCTATTGGCCTAGACTAGCCTTAAATTGCCAGACAAGGTTACGGATTGACTGCGGTAATGAATTTGTGCCCAACACATTTTGACTTGAGCAATGTCATGGCCATCTATGGCACGTCATAATTTGGATTAAACGCTCACACTGATTTTACGTTTTAATCACTTGCTGGTATAAAAGTATAAACTGTGCAAATTTCGCAATTAAACAAAAAACAGGCAAACGTATAATCACCACTAGCCAGTTTAATCAATGGCATTCATTTGCCAATATATGATTACTATACTATGTCGCATATGTTATATATCACGTCAATCAACAAATTAAAACTATTTAGATATGTCTACAAACGTCTACACACCTTCTCGGTTGTTTTATGGCTGATAGTTGATGGTGTTATTTTAATATTAGAGGTGGTTTTTAAGTTCAAGTTCAGGGTTATTTTTATAGCGGTTTTCTTAGTCCCAGACCAAAGCAAAGTCGCGGAATTAGGGAAAATGGTGTCTTTATAAAGAAGAAAAATGTAAATTATTGATCTGTGTTCAAAATGAGGAAAGATAATCAGTTTATATAATTTAGATAATCATCAAAAAAGAAAAAATGTCAATCCACGTTTTTAGGTAAGGCTTGGGAAAAAAGTATGTTTTAAAATCAAATCAAAAAACAAATTCAAAATGTAAACTACGACGACTCTGTACTGTACTGTTTTGTAGTTGTTGCTTGACACAGTTTACTAAACTGTTTTCAAAATGTTATTGTGTGTTATATTCGTCTGCCTTGAAAATTATTGAATTCTGCCACCTGTGTTCGAGCGAACAAATCTACGTTTAGATTTGAGGAAGTCACGACCAATGACGTAGCAGCCCCGTCGTCTACGTGCGGCCATATTTAAATACATCACGGAAATTAGCGCATTAAATATGCAAATACCCCAGCATAGTCCTTCTTCCAGCGCCCGGTTAAATTTCCCATGCATTCACTTCGAGGGGGATCGTATCGGTTTCGGGAGAATAAAAAGCAACTGATTTGGAAGGAAACATCTTCGCCGTGAAAACCGGACAATATACAGCGAAGAAACGGAGACTGCCGCAGGGAAATCGCCTTCCATGCATAATGAGACGCTTCATGCAGTTGGTCCGTGCGTTTGTATTGTTTTCAATATTGATACATATTTAAAAGATATATATCAAATTCATTCGGGATTTAAAGCAGAGTTGTGGTCATCATTCGATAATTTTAGAGTAACATTTTACACTAATATTTTAAACTAATCTTAGCGATACAAATTTTCTTCCTGGATGGCTTTGTCTGCTTTTCTTTATCTTAGAAGGTATTAAACGATTACAATGGTTTGTAGTTTGCTTTACATTTTTTTATTTCTTAAACTTTAATAACGTGCCACCACGCAAAAAAATATATAACGAACAAAGACAAGCAGACCGTCAAAATGCCTTCTGAAATGTAAAAATTCTCGTATTTACATTGGCTTGCTAACTGTTCATCGCGTTATGTTCATTAATCTTACTTCAAGAAAAGTATAATAATACCCTTCCGAAAATGCTTTTAACTTGATCCTATGGAAACGAACAAAAACAATTTTTCTTAAACAACTTTTCTTTAAACGCGACATTCGCAAAAGCACTATTGTCATCCAAACTTACCCTACACGTTTTTAAGTCCAAATATCCACATTCTGCCCGAAGCCGTAATCATATCATTTTCAAGCTTTGTGCACATCTTTGTCGCCTCATCCGTCTGGTTCCTGCACTGTGTGATCCTCATTTTCTAGACCTTTGCATTGACGCTCCGATGCCCAATAGAAGTGGTCAGACGGGCACACGTAAAGATGCACAGTACTCCCATGGGTCACTCAGGCTCTCGTGATGTCTTCTTTAAACTCCACACAACCCACATTTACAATTATTTATCCAGTCATGCGTAAGTGATCGAAAATACTTTTTTAAACTTTACGTTTTCAGCTTGGCGACTTAGTCCGCGTCCGATATATATATAAATCCCACGATCTGCTGTAGCCGAGCTATTGCCATCAATTTGCATGTTTTAAACCAATAGATAAAAATATTTAAAACTTTTGAATATCCCTAAGCAACGACAATAATTAATACTCAAGGGTTTGTGTCCAAACTCTTATTATAAAAACGTCATAAATGACGTAAACTGTATGCCATAATATATTATTATTATTATTATTAT
>SOMO01000015.1:1689657-1704866 GCA_028128575.1 Paedocypris carbunculus | reverse complement strand
TCTCTCTCTCTCTCTCTCTCTCTCTCTCTCTCTCTCTCTCTCTCTCTCTCTCTCTCTCTCGCTGAAACACTCGTGCCGTTCATCGTTGCTAAAATGGCGTCTGAGTCGGTGAGTCATGATTTTCTGGTTCATCAGTCTGTGATGAAGTGAAGGAGAGAGACACGAGTGATGGAGAACAGAAGGACTCTTACGCTTCGCTTCACCTCAGTGCCGACCGAGACTCTCCTTTCTGCTCTATTGTTTTCAGATCTTTAGTTCCAGAAAACTCAAACTCCTCATCCTTTCATCCTCCTAATTTACATTAACATTATTACATTTAAACACATAAAAACAGTTTTTTTTATGATTTTTCCTTTTTTTTCCAAAAAATGTGGCATATTGGAATGTCGATGCCCTTTTAAAGAAGCATAATTCGAATATTTTGTGACGTTTAACAAACAGAGATACAAACCACGACTGGTTAGTTTAGCTTAGCACAACCGGCTACAAACGAGTCCAACGTGTCATCGCAGAAAGAGTCAAAACAGTGGAAAATGAAGAACACGGACAAGAAGTAAAAAACAATCCAAGGAACAGACACAATCAAAACGCTGGGTCTNTCACTCAAAACGTTTTATTTAGTTTTGATATATTATGTTCTTCATGTGAAATACAGTATTCCTTAAAAAACAAGAAAAAAACAAGTGCTTTGCAAGTGCAAGATTCTTTTCGTTTTAGACCTTCATTTTCTTTTAATTTTGATAGCTTGAGAAAACGAGAGTTTGGCAATAAGACTACAAATATGAAGGAATAAAGTAATTGCAGTAGCAACATAACTTCAACACAAGACAAATGCACCTTGGTGGATCCACTTCAGCAAAAATTTCTCAAGCTAATGAAAAACAAGCGCATGGTATTTGTTCTTTCTTAAATAAGGGTGTAATTATTTGGACCTTCCGACCTTATGTCTTACTTCTGATGGTAGAACATCAGATACTTTTAATGAGCTTTTGTTTGGAATGAAAAAAACAAGTTAGATGAAAATGCTTCAAGAACGATGAAACTCGCCACGGAGGAAATATTTCCAGTGACTCACCAAGTTTAATTGTTAAATTAGTTTCACGCTCATTTTCATTTAAAAGATTGACATAAACGCATCTAACTCTTTGACAATTTGCCTCGCCGTACAACAAAAACAGAACGATTTTATTGATCCAGTAGGTTTTTTATCGTTTGTATTTATTGAAGCTAAACATAAAAAATACAGTTTTTTAGGCCAAACATAAAAAAGTCCTGACCTAGGAAAGCGAGAGTTGAGCGGTGTAGAAGAAAGCCTCTAGCCTCTCATAAACAGAGCTAAAGAGGCTGGGCAAACCTCTCAATGCCTCTCCCCCAACAACGCTAATTATCAACCAAAGACATGCTAATTACAAGGAGCTTTATTGCTAATGTAGCGGGCTGCTCTTCAAGACGCCCACACACTGCGCCCGGCTCCCCTGCCTCTCCTTACCCTCCTACTGCCCCCCACGGGCTCCACAGAGAAGACATTTCTTGGATTTGTGTGTTTTAAACATCAGCGTTGACTTATTCTAAAGCTATTACAGCTCGCTTGAGACTCGGAAGGGTTATTTCTCGCATGCTTCTCTTTCATGCAGACGCAACATCTCTAAATGTTAAAGTGAACTCTGGTGCCTAATACCCCTATGTCAAGTTCCTCCTCCAGTCCACCCCAAGGCTTCATCCCCATCCTGCCATCACAACAGGAAGTCTGCTTTGTTCCTCTTTACCTCCCACCGCCCACATCCCCTGGCCGTGATGTAACCTAGCAGCAGAAAAACGGGGCTCGGCAGGAGTTCAACACTTCAGTGGAGGCAAATCCAGTTAGGGCGTAATTTTAGTCACCTTCAAATCGATTTCTCTAACACGGAATCTGGCAAATTGGATAGAAACTATACTAAAGCTGTTGCTTGGTAATGAGAGCAGTTTGACTCGCCGTGTTCTTTTTATTTTTATTCCGCTCTGACATTTCTCTGTTCTCCCAAATTTCCAAGAGGACGCTTTAAAATTTTTGCTCCTTTTGCTCTCAAGTGAAATGAAAGTGTTTGAATTTTGCTTCAGAACTCTAATGTGTTACTGGCTATTTCTAACTGCAAAATGTCCATTGACAGCACAATCCTGCTGACAAAGCCCAAAGAAAGTTTCTGAATACTATCACTGAGTTCTGAGTATAAGTTTACTGATTTCTCAGTACTGAGTTCCAAGTTTTAGAGTTTCGAGTACAAGAGTTCAACGTTCTAAGTACCGAATTCTGAGTACTAGAGTTGTGAGTACTAGAGAACTATATGCTAAAGCACTGAGTTTTGAGTAAAAGAGTACTGAGTACTAGGCGCTAGAGTTCTGTGTGACAGATAATTAAATGATAAGAGTACTGCAAAAATATAGAGTTCGACTGTAAGTACTAGACTAAAAAATAGAGTAAACGTAATGCAAAACAAATAAATAAATAACTATCCATTAAATAATTCTATCTTCTATTCCAGGACCTTTTAGTAATCATTTGTTACTTATAAACTTGATGCAATTATAATGAATTTTATTTTACTGTATTTAATTTCCTCTTTGTTGAGGTTTCAATGATGAGAATATTTTTGCGCCTGGCTGTTGTTGAATGAGCAGAGGACACTTGCTTAAGCTCTTAAGTCCTACAGAGGTCCACCTTGTCGACTCGTGCATGTCACCTTGCTCAGCAAGACTAGTTGTGACATCTCAGAAAAGCAGATTATATTAATGAGCTCACTTAAACATGCTTTTGGATGTTTACCTTCTGACAGCTACAATCAATTACTGCGGCCTGACCTCAGATTTCAAGGCAGAAGCCAACGGACAACGTTCATACAGACTCACGATAGGCTGATTGAGAAAGCGCAGGAATCAAACTTCTGCTTTGTAGAAGCACATTTAACCCAATTAAAACAAACTGTTTAAATGTGTACAAAGTGAAAACGTTTAAACTGTAGAAAACTTGTAGTAGAATTGTCTCCATCGTTTCATTCACTACTAATGACAACTGACACTGAACATATGTTACGTACATATGAACAAAAGTGCAAAAGGAGTGTTGTTACTCTAAAGAACATTTTATACTTGATCTAACTCAAAACATTTCATTTGTGCCTAGGCATCAGTGTAACGTAAAATGCTTGCTTTGATTTAGATTAAAAGTAAGTCTTGTATAGAATTAATTTCTACTGATCTAAAGTTCTAAAGTAAATACATTTCTTAAAGTAAAGTAAAAATGTGGTTTGAAGATGATGATGAGAAGAAAAGACCTTGTTTCTCAACTTTGGATTGGCAAATGAGAATTGGCCACTGAGCCAATGAGAGGCCTGCATGTGCTGTACGCAATTTCAAAGTCTTTTAAACTTTAAAATAAATCATAAACACGTTTACATGATCTTGTTTTGTTGTAAGAAGGAGCAATTGAAGCGATTTGTCTTAAAAGGAGACAATCGATGTTTAAATAAGTAGTAATAATGTAAGTGACCATCAATGTGTCTCGTTACGTGAGCAGAGACTCGGCTACATTTCTACCTGTTTGCCATTCCCTTAAGTGATTAGGTGTAACATGTTGATGCAAAAGTTTTACTTTGATCAAATGAGACACTCTTTCCAGTGTACAAACATATGATGATTCTAGATTAACAATTGCATACTAAAGTCAATAAATACTAAAGCTATAATAATTGATGTTTTATTATTCAGCATCTGTCTAATACTCTTTCCAATGAATCAAGGACTTTCCCTTGTGGTGTAGAAGAAAGGTAGATGTTTGTAGAAGAGCTCACCTCTACGATGTCAGAGTTGGTTCTGCTCTCGTGTGGCTCATTGTACTCGGTGTACTTCAGTAAGACTTTGTCCATGTCAGTACTGGCATACTGGAACAGCTTGTTGGTACTGTTGAATATGATGAGAGCAATCTCACAGTCGCACAGCACGCTCAGCTCGTACGCTTTCTTCATCAGGCCAAACTTTCTCTTGGTAAATGTCACCTAGACAGAGACAAAAGAAGGAAAGAAAAAGACGAAAGTCATTGGCTGGACTGATAGTTTGGCATACGGCTTGAAAACCGAGACCTATGTGACAAAGCTTCAAGCATATATTTCAGTTTTTTATAATACCGTATTTATGCTTATATAAGCTGTGGCGACCCCTGAAAAGGGACAAGCCGAAAGAAAAGTAGTAGTAGATGCTTATATAAGCATCCCACAAATACTGTATAAGCACCTCCCTGATTTTTCAGGCACAAAATAAAAATTTAAAAGCAAAATAAAAACTTTTTTATTATTTTTTTAAATTAAAGTTTGTGGTTCAATTACGTTAATATTCTCTTAAAAATACTATTTTTCTTTATTTAACAAACCTAACTTGTGACTCGTATCAGTTTGATATCGTTTTACCTGAATAATACATAACAAAAAGTCGATTACTGGTCAAGACTTCATTTTCCAAAATCCTTTGCTTCTTCAGTCAGAGTAATTGTTTCAAGCTCAGGCCTGTTTCAAGCTCTCAGTTTATCTGTTTATCAGTTAAGAGGAAGGATTTTTATCCCCTGTGCAGCGACCCAGCATTTTGATTGTGTCTGTTCCTTGGATTTTTTTTTACTCCTTGCCTGTGTTCTTCATTTTCGACTGTTTCAACTCTTTCTGCGATGACACATTGGACTTGTTTGTTGCCGGTTGCGCTAAACTAAGCTACCTTGTAGTCTCTGTTTGTTGTAGTATAATATATTGTACTGCATTAAGATTTTTCATTCTTACTTCTTCCAGTGTTATTTTGTCTATGTTAAGTGTTACAGAAAATTCGAAAAAAAAAAAAAAAGAAAAAAAAAAGGTGAGCTTATATTTGCTTAAATTTGGTATATGCATTCATATATTACTGTATTTACATAAATGCAAGCACACTCCAGAAGCACGTTTTTAAAACATCCGCATATAAGCACTCTCCAAGTTTTTAAACGTCTAAAATTGGGAAAAAAAAAGGGTGCTAGATATTAATTATGAAGTAGTAATCGTATACATTTTGAATTAAATAGAAGATATCAATCGCTTTTTCTCAATAACAGTATTAGTAACTCTGTAAGCCTGACTGTTTTAGTAAATAATAGATAATAAAAGAATATATTCTATATAAGTTTGACTACTTACAACTACACAAAGTACACAATAAAACAAAGTATTTGTGACCTTTCATTGAATCAAATTTCTGAGTGAAATTATAATTAGTACTGATGCTTTGGTGACACAACACACAACTACATGTACATGTTTTAATAAATGACAGTCATATTTATGTCTTCACACACACACACGCACACTCACACACACACGCACATGCATAAAATGTATATCACGTCTCCCTCACCCTTTCTGTCTACCATTTCATCCTAGTTGCCCGCGAGATTTCATCCTAGTTGCCCACGAGAGTGATAAAAGTGCAAAATGCCAGTTGCAAAATCAATATGGTGAGGACAGTAAAATATGGAGAATGACCACTCATCAATTTAGTAATTTATTTGTAAATATTTACTATAGACTGTGCCGTCTTTACACGTAAAAATTCTAGCCATGCATGGTAAACAAACTGACCAGCAAATAGATATTAAAAACCTGTATGATAGAATATTATTTCACAAGTAATTCGTTTAGACTACATGTCACTGAAAAAAATATATTGTAGTGTGTGTGTGTGTGTGTGTGTGTGTGTGTGTGTGTGTGTGTGTGTGTGAGAGAGAGAGAGAGAGAGAGTAGGGGAGGTCAGGAAGCACATTTGTATGCATTTCCTCTCATAACAGGAAGTGCCTGACAGCTTCCCCTTCACAATGGCTTCGCTTCTGCTTCCCACCTTCAGTGCATTTTTCCCCTGGGGAGCTCCTCTAGAGGATAGACGCAGGCAGGATGAATGCCCAATTGTCACCATCTGTCCTTGCAAAGCGACCAGTGCACCCCGAAAATTGGAGCGAGACGTAATTAAAATGAATGTGATTCCAATCTACTTGCACTGTATGTAACGTATACAACTCATCACAAGTCATACTTCTTATTTCCCATAAATAAAATGAAGGCCTGTAGTGTGCTGCAAGCTGTGTGGTTAAAGTGAGTGAGTTTGTTTAAAAAACACCGGTTTGAAGTAGTGACAATTCTGGATTAAATGAGAATCACAATTTGTTTTGCTTAGAATAAAGATCATTAATTCTGGATTTTTTTTTTTTTTTTTTTTTTAAACATTTAATCCTGAAAATCAGGTTGTCAAACAGCAATGTAATAACACATATTGCTCGTTGCTTTTTATTATAATAAATGAGTTGAAAAATAATGTAATGTAAAAGTAATATTGTAAAGAAAAATCAACCGTTAAACGTAATATAAATACCAAAAACATACCAAGCACAGTTGAGGACAAAATTATTAGCGTATTAAAAGCACTTTTGAAATACTTTTCAAATAATGATTATTTTGTAGAGGGGCTAATCATTTTGCGAGGGGGATAGAATCCTGATCGCAATCCTTTTATGATTAATCGTGCACCTCTGGTTTGTAGTAATACGTCTTAAAGTCTTATAATAATGTGGTTAAATATTGTTTTGTGAGCTGATGTGTGTGCAGAAATGTGAAAACAAACAAACAAACAAACAAACAAACAAAAAAACAACCACAACAGAGAACGAATGTAAAAAAAGAAAAAGTAATGAATAATAATGAGAAAACTGGAATAAAAATTAGCATAAGTTGAACAAAAGAATTCATTCTGAGAGGAGAAATTTGCAGCAGAAAATGAATTTTTGAGATACTGAAAAATGAGAGACAGAGAGAGAGATGAAAAAGTGTGTGTGTGTGTGTGTGTGTGTGTGTATGTGTGTGTGTGTTGGGGTGGGGGGCACAGCGTGTTTTGTGAAGAGACAAGCTCAGAGGTAACGATCAGAAGAGAAAGGTGGGAATGATGGAGAAGAGAGCAAGGGGTGATGAGATACCCAGAGGGCCTCATTATTTTCTTGCTGTTAATTTTACTCAAACTGTTTTACACCTTTCTGTTGTTGACTGGAGAGACAACTTTGTTGTCATGGGCGGCTGAATCAACCTCTATCTCCATGCCATCACACCATCATGAGGTAGAGATGAAAAGATGTGTGGCAGCTCCACTTGCCAAGTCAGTTAGACGGGTGCAAACCATGTCTAGTGCGTGTCGAGAGCCAATTAAAGTAAAGCATTACTTCTGAATGAACCTCAATTAAAGGGTGGCATCCCGAATACAGATTTCTAAAGCAGCCATAATGGGAAGAACAGACATACAGACAAACAAACAAACAAATAAACACGGTAAAATAACGCAAATATGGAACATTATAGTTTTCTGCTAAAAAAAATTACCCACAACGAGTAAGTACAATAAAAGTTAAATTATGCCACTGTATTTTATTATTTAAATATTTATGTTAATATTATGTGTATTTTGATGTTTTATTTTACTATATTACCCGTGTCTGCACCCGCTTTCTCCCGCCGATTTACCCCGTTTACACCCTTTGAAAATGAATATTTCCGCGGGGATGACGCGTCCAGCGGGGAGCTGTTTGTTAACATTACTTTAATAAAGAATACTACTTGAAAAAAGTGTTTAAAAAGTCTGAATAAGTGTTAAATAAATATGTAAATGTTGTTCTTCCTTTATCGCGGTCAGGCTTGGAACGTATCTACCCCGATAAACGAGGGATTACTGGAGTAGTTAAACTAGAAGCTGTTGCAGACGCCAGCGTTTGGGACGGTGGTACTGTTCTGGGTGTGACGGAGCAGAACTAAGAAATATCAGGTGTTTTCCGACAGGTCTCTGCAGCCGCTCTGTGTGTTTCATACTGCATATGGGTCTCCAAAGCTCTTATTCCCATTGTTCCAAGTTTTACATTTTTTTGAACAGTACGCAGAAGACGTCATACTCATTTCCATTGACTGGTTTTAACCATGGAGCAAAATTAGGATTATGTAACCAGTTTTTGTTAAATTTACATTTCCCCACCGGGTATGGCTGATCCGGCTGATCAATTTAGTGCCAAAAAGATTTGCAAGTGAGAAACCTTGATTTAAGCAAGTGCAATTCGTTTTGAGTGAGCGCAATCTGTGAGTTGTGCGAGCGCAGCTTGATTTGAGTTTGTGCGTCTAGAAGAGCGTCACACACGCTCACGCTCAGTTCTCGTCTGAACGACTACAAATCTTTTTGGGACGAACTTGATGCCTTGCTCTGATTGGTCAAAGCGAACCAATTGTGGAGACTATAGTTATCTATATCGATATAGTTATAAATCAATCTATATCTATAGTTATAAATCAAATTAAAGATATCTTAAAAATGTATTGACTAGTCAAAATAGGCTTTAAATATCTTAAATGTAAGATATCTTTCATTAAATGCATTTGGAGATATCGTCAACTCCATTATGACTAGTCATAAATATTTGGAGATATCTAAATATTTTACTATTAGTACAAATGTATGAACGCTAGTTACATTATATTTGAAGATTAAAAGAGTAGAAGTACATTTACGCTAATATAAGCACCAACAACGCTGCCGTGCGAGTTTGCACCAAGTTTTTTACTCACCACAGTCTGGGGTGATGTCATAATAAATTATTTGATATCTCTATATGTAATTGTAGGTATATCTAAAGTAATTTGAGATATCTTCAATTCAATTGTGACTAGGAGAAACTCATTTAGAGATATCTTCAAATATTTTTCAATGGGAGTCTATCGAGCAATGTGACTAGTCTGTAGTATATTGAAATAGGTTAAAAGCACTAGTGTGGCTTTAAGAGGTTGTGTTTTAAAGTGTTGGTGTTGTTCTGGGTTGTTGGAGTAAAAACACAAGTGTGCGAGTTACAGGAGCTTGACTGTGTCCGCGTGTTTATTTCATCACCACACGAATCCACAATTATATAAATAAGAATACGACATAGTCGAAGTAGATTTGTTGTGACTCGTCAGAAATGTTTTATGACTAGTCGCCGCGAAGGAACAGATGTTAATTCCGATCTCTGTTTAGCCGATTTTAATTTGAGCAGGCGAGAATTGGGTGTGTGCGCTTGTCGATTCGAGCGCAAAAATACATGCGCACTCAAATCGTGGTTTTGTGCTCGCAAATCTTTTTGGCACTAAATGCAGAGAGAGACCGGTAAGCTTCCCGCGAACACGGTTAGTTGAACTTGGTTCCGCCTACAGTATTTTGTTCTGCGTGACAAATGAAAAGATTTTAAATATATTTCAAACCAAAAAATAAAGTTCTCTTTTCAAAGTCGGTTAATTTTTAAGACATTTGAAATGTGAAATTAAGACTTTTTAATACTTTTTAAGGCCTTATTTTTATACTATGAAATGTAAGACTTTTTAAGGATACCATGATTATTTATCTATTTTTACAAGTCATACTACTAAAATTCCCTTATTCAAACAAACATTATATTGGATGTTTTTGTCTACAAACAAACATCATAAAATAAACTACAAGGAATTTTTGTCAATAATCTATCAATAAATTTAATTAATTCTCCAAAACTCCATGATTAAAACTAACAGTACCACTAGAATAGAATAGAATAGAATAGAATAGAATAGAATAGAATAGAATAGAATAGAATAGAATGCCTTTATTGTCATTGTATCACAAGGTTTCAATGAAGTTAGTATTGCTACTCAATTTGGTGCAAACGAAAGATGAGATAACGGTAAAATATACACACTGAATAACCAAAATAAATAACTACAATATATGTTATAATTACAATATATATAAATAACTACTTTTGATATCTTCACGCAAGTGTGCATTTTTGGTCAGATTCGTCTCACTAAAGCTGGATCACAAGTGTGTGTTCGGCAGCGTGAAAATTAGTCAGTAAGCATGCTCTTGTTAGCGACGTGGCTAACACTCCTCTGACACAGAAGCCCCTTTCATGTGATGTGCCCGGGAAAGTGTTTGAGTGGCTCGGGGGAAGAAAGCCAGGCTCCTCACACTGATGCCTTCTGTCTGCGCTTCTGGGCATCCAGTCAACGCTGAGGAGGCCTGTCGGAGGTGTCTTGTTCCGTGCAAGTGTTTTCTAGGGTGGGCTGAAGAGCCAAAGTGGCCGCCCAAGGTGACTAGGGCCGTGTGCCCATGAGCTGGATGCCAACGACTGGGTGGGCCTGACGGGCTGCCAATCGGAAGGAGGTGATATCAGCAAATACACCAAAGGTTTCTCGCCATTAAGTCCTGAGGGCCACGTTTGTGTACTGACCTTTCCAGATTTTCCTCAACCCCTGACGTGCTAAAATGGATTGACCATGTTGTCGTGGTCTTAGAACACCCTCTGGTAGTGTCTGATCGTCAACGCTCTCTTTGCAGTTTTATAGGATGAGCGAAAATATAGGATGGAAGATCTTCCTCTTTGCAAAGGAAGTACCGTGTTTACACGAATATAAGCACCCCGTTAATATAAGCAACCCCTGTTTTTTCAGGCACAAAATACATTTTTTTTTTTTTGTTTCTAGCAGTATTATGTTAATATTCTCTTAAAAATATATTTTTTTTCTTTATTTAACAAACCAAACTTGTGACTCATATCATTTTGATAATGTTTTACTTGAATAATAGATAACAGAACGGTTCCAGTGGTCAGGACTTCATTTCCCAAGATCCTTTGCTCTTCAGACTCCGCACATGTGCAGAGCAATTGTTTCAAGCTCAAGCCTGCTTCAAGCTCTCTGTTTATCCGATGCCGTGTGAAGAGGAAGGATTATTATCCCCTGTGCAGCGGCCCAGCATTTTGATTATGTATGTTCCCTGAATTTAAAGTTTACTCCTTGCCCGTGTTCTTCATTTTGACTCTTTCTGCGATAACAGATTGGACTCGCTATCTACGAGATTATGAGCGCAATGTTTAGGTTAGAAGTGTCCCTTTTGTTAGGACACAATTGATAGATATTGATAGAAAATAAGTACATATTCAGTAGTAACATATGAAATATCTCTAAAATTAAATCATGTAAAAAAAATTGATGCTTAATTTTTACACTTATTGCGCTTATAAAAGCTCAACTAGCAAAGAATTTTTTTAAAAGAATATAATTTCTCTAGAGGTTGAGATGAAGCTAGCAGGCAGACAGACAGCCTGACAGACAGACAGATAACTGAAACTGTCTTGTTTATTTGGTTTCGCTATGAACAGATTTCCTCAAAGAGGAAGTGAAAATGTGTACAGAACCAGCCACGTCTTCAAGCATTAAGAGCTGCAGGGCAGAGAAAAAGAACGTCATTGTATGGCAAAGGTCCTCAATTCTTGTCTTGTGATGTCTGTCTTCATGGTTTTTGTAAAGCACAAAAGAGTAAATTGTTTATCCAGCCTCAAATGAATAGCAGCGAGAGGACAAGAGTCAACGATAACCCCTACGCCCAGCGTAGTTCCACAAACACTGGGGTTTATGATGCACGCTTACATTTTCAGACTCAAAGCGGGATGCAATTTTATTTATTTTTAGCAATTTTTTCCTGCCATTTTGAAACGTTAATGTGTTCATTTTCAGTTCTATATTAGAAAATAAAACCTCATAAATAAAGAGTTTCTTGCTTTTCACATTTCTTGGTGTTTTTTCAGCCCAAATTCAGTACGAGTAAAATACTCGAGTTTTTTTTTTTTTTTTATTGTATACTTTTACTCAAGTCTTCTTGGAATTGGCTACTTTTTACAGTAAGGTATCTGTACCATACTCCGTTATGGTTTTCATGCCTCTGATCCAATGTTGGAATGTATCCAAAGTAGTGGAAACTACAGCATACACGTAAACATGCAATGTTCTTATATAGGAAATAGTGAGCATATCGTTTTCAAAAAAAGACTGTCACTCTTTGCTGTGTTTTGCTTTTCGAACTTCTAACTTTTCTAACCTTTCTCTTCTCCCATCAGGGGTCCTTCTTGTATCAATCTCTGATCTTTAGGTAGGGACTGAGAGAGACGGTGAGGAGATAACACCAAGACAGGATGCTCTCAACGCAACTCAATATCCTTGCCAAAAACATCCTACCTCTCCATCCTCCGTGTGATTTTCCTTTTTGTCCCCCTCCGTCTGCACTCCTCATTATAGGTACACTATCGTTCAAAGGTTTGGGGTCAAATCTTCAGTTTCTTAGCAATTTCTCACATGGTTTTGAACTTTGAATTGAACTTTGCAATTGAATTGAATTTCTAAGAACAAGGATTGTCTGTAGAGTTTCACAAAAGTTCTCTATTTCTGGCCATTTTGAGCGTGTGATTGACCCCAAAAGTGTGATACTCCAGATTCTCAAACTGCTGAAAGGAAGGTCAGTTTTTGGTCAGCTTCTTTAACCAGCTAACCAGTTTCCAGCAGTGCTAACATGATCAAACAAGGCTTTTACAATCATCCGTTATCCTTCTGACAAAATTAGCAAACACATTGTACATTAAAACACTGGAGTAACAGTTACCCGAAATGTTCCTCTATACACTTATGTAGATATTGCCCCAAAAACCAGACATTTACAGCTAGAGTAGTTATTCACCACATTAGCAATGTAGCATTGAGTGTATTTCTGATTAGTTTAACGTTTTTTCATTGACAACAACAGTGCATTTCTTTAAAAAATGAGGACATTTCAAGTGACCCCAAACTTTTGAACGTTAGTGTGGTGTTGAAGCAATAAACAACTTAAAAACGCCTTAGGCTGCCCACTGCTCCGGGTTTGTGTTTGTTCACTTCACTGTGTGTATGTGCACTTCACTGAATGGGTTAAAAGCATTGCACAATTTCGATATGGCTTGCCATATTCACTTTACTTTATTCTTAGATAATGAAATATTTAAAAACAACAAGACCCCTACCACACAAAAAAAAACACATTTGAGAAACAGAGAGGTTTCTGTTTGGAGAAGTACCTTGACTCATCTTTCAGAGGTTTACATGTGAGCCTCTGGTTTTCTCAAGGGGAAGAACTTACTCAACCAACACATACTGAATGAGTAATGTCACTGTGCCCCTCTGTCTGTGCCCGCTGAAACCCCCATTACTTCCCTCAGTCACCTCTGCTTTTTTTCTGCTTCTCAATGGCTCTTCTTGCTATCTTTAATAATTGATCAACCCTCCCAAGTTCCAGACAGCAGACATTAATGCAGCCGTACTCTATCGCTCCATCATGGCAACTGGTGGCCAAGTTGCTTTCCCAAAATGACACAAAATGATAGAATTATTTTTCTACTTAACCCAGACTAGACTAAGGAACTACAAGTCTGAACTGTGACAAAGTGTCATTCTGTATAAGTCCGAGTATTACGAGCTTGTACAAAAAGTACGAGCATAGAGACATGTTGAGAGTGGAATTATGACAAGAAGGATAGAAGATAGAGAGAAAAAGCTCAATAGCTTTGCAACGTTTTTCTTGGGCGGATGAGGTGATAACGCCATCTGATCCTGAAGGTACTGTATGCTACTTGTTATTTATCTATTTTGTCCAGTCATACTTTACGGCAATTACTCAAGTCTTCTTGGAATTGGTGACTTGTAACTTGTAATGGAGTAACTTTTACAGTAAGGTATATGTATTTTAAGAAGAATAATTTTTAGGCACTCTTTACATCTTTGCAACCAGGCACATGCATTCGTGAAACTAGCGCAGATGCATTGAATTAAAAACTACAGATTCAAACAAAGCTACTAAAAATTACAAAAGCATTTACTGCATGTATGAAATATTCAATTTCATGAATATCTGTGTGTCCTTGTGTTCCTCTTTTACAGTAAAGCAATGAGAGAATGTATTTAAACATTTTTTACTATACTGTGCAATGTGTGACTATACACTAGATGTGTGTAACTGTTTCTTTAAACTTCTTTATAGAAAAATAAACGTTTCTTTAATAAAAAGGATTCCTTGTGATAAAAAAAGATGGCTTTGTTTCTAGTATATTGTCTACTTCTCTGTTGACTCCACCGTGAGTCCAGACAATGATGAAATTTTGTTTTGTTGCGAAAGTCTTCTCTTCTCTTCTCTTTTTCGTTTTCTCACAAAAATTCTTCTGTTTGAAATGTGGTTTTCCGTCGATCAAAATCAGATTCATCTTGGTGTAACTCACCTGTCTGTTACGCTCATCCATTATCCTTGTGATCTGAATCTTTTTTCTCCCCATTGTCCCCGTCTTTTCGTCGTGTGCTTTCACAACCAACTTTATTTGTTTGTCCCTCTTTCTTCTCTCCGGTTTTTTTTTTTTTACCTCAGCTTTTTCTCTCAGCACTCTCCTCAATTCAAACAATCCAGTTGCTGTACCTGAGAGAGAGAGAGAGAGAGAGAGAGAGAGAGACATGAAGTCAGATGACAAATGGCATAACGGCAAAGTAAAAAAAAAAAAAGCGGAAAGCAGCAACGAAAGGCAGAGTCTAAGCCACATGGGACAGCAAAATAAAGACAAAAGAATCCATCTACATTCTGAGGCAGCTCTGTTTTCTGTCATCAATATCATGCAAATCAAATTCCAGGCTGAGACTATAAGGGTAGACAGCACTGTCATGCTCTCTCTACTCTCACCGAGTAGCTGACAGTGTTTTAGAAGTGCCACTAACGTAACAGCCCTAATCACTCGCAGTGTAGCGTTTACTGTTGCCTGAGCGACAAGCACCTTCTCTACTAAACATCGGCGGTGTAAAATCGCGGCGAATTGTCACCTGTGCAGAACACCAGACAAGCATCTCCACACAACATCAGGAAGCCAACCTTGTTTCTAGGAACTTGAGTCTCATCTCGATTGCTTTGTCTGGAGAGGTGAAGCTCCCGCCAAACTCTTACTCACTTGAAAGGTTGTCTATTTGTGTGTTTCAACTAGGGATGCACAGAAATCGGTATCGAGCTCGATACCACATTTTCTAAAGTACTCGGTACTCGTAAAATGTCTGCCGATACCGGAAGTCGATACCGGAAGTGAGACATGTCTATGTTTGAGCGTGATTTTAAAAAATTGTCATGCTTTTCTGTCTAGTAAGTTTCTATATATGGCCTGTGTGGTCATCTACTGTAGCCTATTTTATACAAATTGCTTCACTTGCTCCTCTTTTTGTAAGTCGCTTTGGATAAAATAACTGTAAAGTATAGAGCGGCATAAAGGGGTTCATGACAAGCGCGCGCGTATGCCACCCCCCCCCCCA
>SOMO01000015.1:1661709-1672052 GCA_028128575.1 Paedocypris carbunculus | reverse complement strand
GTGCGTGTGTGTGCAGGAGTGTGTCTTAATGAAATTATATAAAATAAGCCTTTTATTGATTCGTCATTGCTATACTGGCGTTCGTAACACTCACAAAGTCCGACCAGACTTGAAGGTAAAAAAAAATAGTTAATGAATTAATAAAACCAATCTGCAGGACATTGTGTAACTGACACCTAGTGGTGTCTGCTTTTATGGGATGTCCCATATCTGGGTCACAAAGACACTGCATTCTTACATTTTATTTTTACTGGTAATTCAAATATTAAAAACACGGACACCTTATTTTCACCAGCTATTTTAACATCACTTTCACCACAAAACGTAATTTTCCACTTGCATTTCTCACACTTGTTTGCAGTGTGCAATAAAACAGTAAAAGATAAATCAATTTCAAAGCATCAAAAATGCTTAGGTTAAACTGCCTGTGTAAACTGTACAATATAAATACATGAAAAGGACTAATACAAAATATAATATAACATATATATGTATTTATAATATAACTTCCGGTTTATCCATCCATCCATCCACATATATTTTCACTGACCTTTCACAATTGTCTAGTTGTGAAGCCTTTTCAGTATAATTAATTATTTTTGTTCTGTAGTTCGAGTGCCATCAGTCAATGTTTGTATAAACTAATGCAAGAGGATGTAAGATGCACAATGTTAAAGGCTGACGTGACTTTCTCTTCCAGGCTTACCCACGTGTTACTTTGCTTTATTATCTACATTAAGTTGTGTTTGCAAGGGAAAGACAGACAAGGCTTCCAATTCGCTTTATTTTAAGGGCCTGATAAACATCAATACATTTTTTTTCGCAAACAGGAAAAAGCATTACAGTATGTGTACACGACGTGTGCGTGTACCCGACCTTGTGTGTGTGTCCATGTAAGCGTGCATGTGTAAGCTGTTGTTGGTTTTCACACTCATCCACAACCTGCCGGTCTGTGCTGATAACATTGTCAAGTGCTCAAACACCACTAAACTCTCACGCCGCTTAACAACACCCAAAAGGAACTTGGAAATTAACACTCTGTTTTTTTTTCCCTTTTTTTATATATCCTAAGTATAATATTTTTCATTTATTTAATTTATTCTTATTTAATTTGTTCTTAATTAATTAATATTTGTTTCCTGAAACAGTACCTATTTTTTATGTATTTATTTATTACTAATATTTGGTCGTATTTACATTAAGAATTTTAAGTTTTTTGGTTTTTACAAAATATACAAATAACACACACACACACAATAATTTCTACACATACTATTTTTTGCTACACTACACATCATGTTTTCTGTAATAAGAAATATTTTAGTCTATAATATGCTATTATTATTAATATATATATTATAGATAGCGAGATAGCGTTTTTGGTCTGTAAATGTGTGACCATGAGACTTAAATTCGTATTTAAATTAAGATGAAACAAACTAGTTGGTCCTCACAGTTTACCTCGCTCTTCATCACATTTAGCCAGTTCAAATGCTACAGCACATGTTATGGGGAATAAAATTACCCGAAGTACTAAACTGTTTGACTTTTGTGGGAACAAATTTGGTCATTTGCAAGTTGTGTTGAATGCTACACCTTTGATTCATTATAAATGAACCACAAGCAGCACATCACGTTAATCCTTTGTGCGGGATGCCGCTGCTCTGGTTTCAGTGTTAAAGTCGTGTGCTGGAAAAAGCCTTCCAGTTCCAGTTACTCTGCACTCTATATTAGTTTTTATCTCCCCTGTCAATACACCTGTACTCTGTCCCACTTGCTAATAGAAGCAAAAATAGGAGTAAGTGGCAAATGATTGGAAAAGATGGAATCTGTATTCGCTTAAGCTTGAACTCAACAGCATATTTAAACAGCCATTTTTTTCCGAAAAGGGTTTTGCTTACTTAGAGGGAAATGTGTGGCTGCATTGCACGTCTTAGCCATCAGAGGCGCACTAAGGCTTTTTTTTTTTTTTTTTACAAATGAGTTGCTCGGTCCATCAAAAAGTTCAAAATGTTAAATAAAAAGAGAAAAAAATATGTTAATTCAAATATTTAGGTAGTAGTAGAAGTAGAAATAGTATTTGTAATAATTATATATATTTAATAATGTTATATATTATATATATGCTGCCTTGGTATATATTATGTACACACATTTCATTTGTCTTGCTAACAACTGTCTGGCTAAATAGAGATACATTTTTTCCAGAGATCAAAAGTTGAATCCTAGATGAAAGTTCAAGTTCAAGTTCATTTGTATAGCGCTTTTCTTAGTCGGAGACCAACGCAAAGACGCTAAACGGTTCGAACAACGTCGACACCGTCCTGGTGAAATGACACTCCTCCAAGCGATGCGGTCTCGTCTCCTCCGGCGGTGATGAAAGCAAAAGTAATTGAAGCAAAACCTGCAAACCAAATGTATAATGTTTTATTTAAGCTGCAATTACATAAAATAGCAAAAACACTGACACACACAGACACACAGTAAAAATTGCTCTACATTAATAAATATATTAATTAAAATCAATATATTCATAAATTGACTATTATTTAGTAATAATATGTAATTAAATGTATTTATTATTATTTAATGGGTTATTATTAGCATTATTATTATTATTTATTTTATTTTTTTTTACATTTTTTAAGTTTTTTTGTTTCTGAGTTTCTGAGATTTTAGTTGCTCTAGGGTCAATGTCAAGCCATACAATATTGAGACCACATGCTGTCATTATGTTCACAGGGAAATTCACTATCGCGACAAAATGGAACGTCTGTGGTTTTCAACATGTGAGAAAACAGCTCTCCTACTCGAGCTTGAAAAAACTTCACACTGGAGAATATAGAAGCCCTGGTGTCTCGGGGAGTGGAAGTGGATATACACTTAGACGCACAGAAATGCTGAACGAATGCCGTCTAAACCTCTTTGTGCCTGCAATAGCACCCCAAACTCATTCTTATTCAAACAAGATGAGACTCCAGGCAGGCAACAGAGATTACCCCGAGATCAAAAGGCGCTGATGCACTCGTGTTTTGTAGATTCAGACGGGCCCCATCCAACATCTATGATCTACTGCAAAACGAAGCACTGTGGAGATGCCAACCTCTCCGAGGGGCAGAGAGAAAGTGTGTGTGTGACAGAGAGAGAGAGAGAGAGAGAGAGAGAGAGAGAGANGTGTGTGTGTGTGTGTGTGTGTGTGTGTGTGTGTGTGTGTGTGTGTGTGTAAGAAAGAGAGAGAGAGTGAGAGAGACAGAGACAGAGAAAGAAAGAAAGTAAAATAGAAGGGAATGAGCGCATTCTAACGAAAGCATTCTAACATTTGAAATTATACAATTTATACATATTATACAACAAAAAATCAGAGTAAAGAGAAACTCTAAAGCTTTCCATTATAATGGCCGCAAAGAAAATTCTCTTGTTGTCTCAGGGAGAAATCAAACTGTCTTCGTATGCTTAATTGATCTGTTTATCGGGGATGTGTTTCAGACGTGAACTAGTGCTCGAACAGACTGCAGTAAAGCCTAGTAACCGTGTTAACCTAAGAACATGGCATCTGGATCTGCGCTAGGCAACATAAGGATAGTAACTGCTGTGACGCCTGCATGCCAACTGTGATTATTATAAATAACTGTGTGGGGTTCGTCTTATACTGTTAGTCTACGTGTCATTGTTAATGTCGGCTTTAAAAGTTTTACAGATTCGCAAAATGCCTGTCTTTGTCACACCTTTTGCTGCCAAGAAGAAGTGATACTTCTGTTCTTATCTTTGCTATTTATTTAACAAGGAATATTGATTTGATTGATACATTTACGTAGGTTTGAAATCACCGTTGTTTGTACTGGAGCCGATTGAAAAGAACTAGAGCTGGAAGAAGAAGAAGAAGAAGAAGAAGAAGGAAAAAAAAACGCAAAGAGACAAACTGAACCCTGACTTAGCCACTGGCGAACAGACAGAAACGAGTTCAAAAAGGAAAGGGTGCCTTCTCTACAAAGTGCACCACCTTTTGCTTCCAGAAAACAACGATCATTCCCCACCACAATTCAGATCAAAGATCGCCCTTTATTTATTTATTTTGTTAGTGAGAAACTTTTTCAAATGACAAACATGGGAGCTTTAGTAAACTGGGTCATAGCTGCCTTGGTTGTGTCTCCACGGGGTGGGTTGGTGGGGGGTGCGGGATGTCACACCCTGAACACCCAGGAAGAGAGAGATTGTGAGAGATGCTTTCTTTAAAAAAAATATGCTGCCTCAGAAATATTGTTCTCGGAATGCAAATCAATTCTGCTGGAGGAAACGGTTTAAACAAGCCCTTACACACACACACACACACAAATATATATACATACATACACATACGCGTAAGGAGCGTCGATAGAGCAGTATGTCACACGTATATAATACCTGTATATAAGTGGCCTGCTAATAGAGGGTGGCCTTCTAATTTTCAAACCCTTCAAATCTGTCATGGTGGCCTTCTATATGTATGTATGTATGTATGAAAGTGAAGGTCAAAAAGAGGGAGAGAAAAGGGGAGAGGGAGATAAAGGGGGAGAGAGAGAGAAGGCAAGTGAGCATGTGTGAGAGAAAGAGAGAGAGAGAGAGAGAGCAAATAAGCGTGTGAAGAGAGAAGTGATACTTGAGAGAGAGAAATGGACAGAGTGTATGCGAGAAGAGAAAGACAGAGAGAGTGAAAGAGAGAGAAAGAGAGAGAGCGAGCAAGCAAATGAGCGTGTGTGAGAGAGTGAGAGAAAGAGGGAGAGAGAGGTAGAGAGAGAGAGCAAGTGAGCATGCGTCAGAGAGAGAGAGGAAAGTGTGGAGAGAACGAGATAGATTTATGCATTCATAAATGGATTTTAGTTTTGTTTAACATTCAATTCTTTATTATTTATCAATTATTTACCATAAACTTTCTTCATCTACATCAACTCGTTCAATTGTTCATCTCAACTGTAATTTATTTAAAATTAACCACCAATGCCAAAGATCAGAGTGATGGAAATGAATATTAATCCTGTCACGGCCAGTAAACAGGAAGTGAGGAAAAACACTGTCACGGTAGTTCCTGCTGAAACAACACGCATACTTCATATTAATTCAATTAGTCTACATGATAGAAATAATTCAATGTGACTTTGAGGATTTGGAGATTGAGGAAGCACCGAATGTGTTAATCCACGTGATATTTTATTCCATACTTGTTAGGACCTCGATGAGAAATCAAGGTTATCACGGGGTCTTCAAAAATGAGGCTCATTGTTACAATATGTAAAAATAGCAAAGAAGAAGAAAAGTAGAAGAAGAAAACAGTTATTTGTCACAACAATGAGAAAATTACATTTTGCAGCAGCCACAATGGTAAACAATAAATAAAGATAACGAATATGAATGGAAAAAATATTTCACTTTGTTGATATACGAATTAGATATGAATGAAACAAAATAAAATACATAAATAATTAAATGAATAAATAATCATGAATGCATTAAACTTTTTCACTTAAATCTTAAAGAATTTATTATGTTACGTTTCTTGGTAAAGACACATTTTCTGAGATTTTTGATTTTGTGACTGTGAGTTTTAAAATCCTGTTCTCTTGTTCATCTTTTAAGTGTCAGAAGTAAAGCACACACACATACACACAAACACACCACTTTACCATTTTTCTAAATATAATTACATTATAATTACATTCCCAACAGCAAACATAAGACCATGTAGAGTTACCGCAAAGCATTTCAAATAACTCAATTTTGAATGAATTTTCTAACCTGTAATAGGAGAGTTTAAGGGAAGACGACCTTTAACTTCTCTAGCCGTTCACTCTCAAAGGACCAAAGCATCGCATTCATCCAGTGACATCACATTTATATTGACCTCGTTGGAACATCAGACCCGTTCGGAGAAATGACTTTATGAAAACTGCACTGCTATACTAATACGACGGGGGAATTAAATCAAATGAGAAAAAAGCAAACAAATCAATTTTTAGCTATTGAACAAAAAACTCAAAAAACAAATTGAGCCTTAAGGAAAGCAAAACGTTCAAATTAAAAGTGTAATTATCTCTTAGTGTACGGAGCACTTAGAATAAACATATAATTTGTTTATAAGAGCATTAGCTATTGATCAACCCTCTATTTTTTTTTTTTTTACTTAGTTAAAACGTAAGCTGCATTTAACCTCCTGAACGACAAAAAAGTTCCATTTTGTAACTTACAGCAAGTGATTTAGAGGGCAAACTGGAGAACTTCATTTCCCAGAATCCACTACACAACTTACTTTAGATGTTAGCGACACTACCTTGAGTGAGAATCCAATCTTGAATGATATATAGAGCTCTACAGGTGTTAGTGGAAACATTTTTACTTGAACTACCGTACTTATGCAAAAATAACGTGAATATGCAAAAATAAGTACCCCCTTAAAAATACAGAAAATAAAAATCCAAAAAACACTTTTTTTTACATTTCTTTTTTTGTACATTTCTACATATTTAATTAATTATAATNAAAATATATATATTATAGTAGTAAAAACGTCTATGGTTACTTGAGTAACCTCTGTTCTCTGAATAGGTCAGGGAACAAGACGTCTGTCAGTTACCTGACTATGGAATAATACATCAGGCCACATCCAGGATAGCATCCACCGAGCCGAGGTCTTGCTCCCCTGTGGCAGAGGGCCTGCAACGTCACTACCTGGTCCCCGTAGGGGTTAGTAGGCACCTTGGGCAAGCAACCAGGCCCGAGTCTCCTGGGTCAACGGTCAGGCACTGAGGATCTGCACAGAACGGCTCGAGGTCCCCGACCCTATTCACTGAGGCTAGCGCTAGGAGTAACGCACCCTTCAGTGTGAGCAGCTTAAGACTTGCAGTCTTCAGCGGCTCAACTAGAGGGAGGAGAGCAACGGATTGCCAAGACCAAGCCCAATCCCACACCGGGGTCGGGGGAGGTTTGGAGGGATGTACCCTCCAAGCACCTCTCGAAACCTAATTGTCTACCTGACAAAAATCTGCTGACTTTTGATTGACTCGGAACCCAAGTCGGCGTGCGAGCATTTGCACCGCACCCCTGTGCGCGATCAACTGACTCTGCGAGCTGGCTAGCAGTAGCCAGTCACCCGGTAGTTCAGGATCCTGATGCCACACGCTCTCAGGGGCGAGAGGGCGGCCTGCGCTATCTTCGTAAAGACGCGTGGTGACAGGGAATGGCCGAAGGGCGGGTACCTTGTACTGATACACAAAGCGCAAAAAAGGCTTGTGCTGAAGCAGAAACGAGACGTGAAAGTACACGTCTTGAAGGTCGATAACGGCGAGCCAATCCTTGGGCTAAACTGCCCTCAGAATGTTCATCTGAGTGAACATCCTGAACGTGAACCAGCGCAGGTGTCGATTCAGGGATCTCAGATCCAGAATGGACCGCATACCACCGGTCTTCTTGGGAACCAACAAAATAATAGCAAAATATTCAAATATTCAACAAATAGGAAGGCTGCACTAGGTAGAAGCCCGGAACAGAACCTGCACCGTAGAATCACTGCAATTTTTTTTTCTCTTAGAGCCCTTCAAAGTGCTAATAGCTTTTGTTCTTGCTCGTTTCACTCCCCTGCTGAGGTCCTGCGTGATCCACACCCCTGCCGAAGGAGACGATGCCACATCCCTGCCGGAAGAGACGATGCCGCATCCCCGGCATTTCACCAGGACGGCGACGACGTTGTTCGAACCATTTTAGCGTCTTTGCGTTGGTCTTGGACTAAGAGAAGCGCTATACAAATGAACTTGAACTTGAACTAAACTCGCTACCTCGGTGTTGCCCTTCGCTAGCAGCGAGGAAGCCTCTGCCCTTAATATGAGCGCGTCTCTCGATCCCACGTGAGTGGTGAGGACGCCTCGGAAGCTGGTGGGAAAACTGAAGCGCGTAGTCGAGCTCAAAGTTCAGATCACCCACGGGGACGGACAAGGGAGGGCGCACCACTCGCTCAAGTACCGTCTCAGGGAGATCAACGAAGCCGTGGGGTTCCCAAGACGGTGTCTGGGAGGGCCGGCGCTCTGACGGGAGTCTCCCCGGTGTGACCCCGGGAGAACTTGGGGATGCTGACCTCTGGCCGTGAGGCGAGAGAGTCTGGCAGGATCCCGTCTGAGCTCACAGGCGGTGGGGGCCGCCCGGAAACCGGCACCCCAACGAACAGGGGCTCTAGCCGGAGCCTACACCTTGACCTGTCTGATGGGCGGGGAGGGTCTCACTTCTTCCAGGCGCTCGACGTGGAGGTAAGTGTCACCCTGTGTCTGGGACTCGAAGTGCCGAAGCACTTGGAGTCCCGGCCTTTTACCGCACAGGGAGTGTCCGGTGTTAGCGAACGTCTCGACCTGCGAGGGAGCAAAGGAGGCCTCTGAGGAGGGAGTGTGTGTGGGTGCATCTGTCTTTCACAGTCAAGTTGGCTAACACCATAGGTTGTAGCCCCACTTTTGTGTCTACCTGTGGATGGACCTCGACAGCTGTGGCTCGATTGTCGGAGCTCAACCATACTGCCTGCTCTGCACCCCCTACTCCGAACCCGTCAGGATCGCAAGGGAGGCCGCTCGGCATCCCTTACTGATTTGGGCTCGGAGCGCGACGCCCTCTTGAGGCAAGGTCTGCTCTTCTGCTGCGCTGGTGGAAGGCCGGAGGTCGAGGGGTCTCAGCCGCAGTGACTGGGTGCCGCCGGCGATCTCCAGCTGGGGCAGCTTTCCACGACCTGGAATAGACGTGAGAAATTGCCTTAGTCTGCAGCTGCAGGGCGGAGAACTGTTTGCACAGCTGCTCCACAGAACAAAAGACTCACTCTACTCACCCCGGCCGGCTAAGCCGGTCCTACCAGTGGTTGGTCTGTCAACGACCGCAGCAGATACTTACCACTGGAGAACTAAGCCCACCACACAAGGGAAGTGAGAAACATTCGCTGGAGAAACCGTGTGCACACTGACATGCGCAACGTTCTCAACAGCTACCTATGAAATCTCGGGAACAATATTGGGGCTGCCAGTGTTAGCTGGACCGACCCCAAGGATCTAACGCTAAATACGTGACGTCAACGGACTACTGACTAAGTCCGAACACACACGCGAACCGAGAAAACATAAACACAAACTGTAGACAATCAAAAAACATGCGCTCTTACCTCACTGCAGAGCAAGAACACACCAATCGTCCACAGTGTGCACCGTTCACTGGTGTCAACACTGACGGCTGTTCGTCGCCGGGTGAATCCAGTTGCACGTCCGAGAATCGTGAATCTACTGGAGAGCTCACGCATGCTTAGTGAATTTTTGAGATGGAAAACATCTGAACTCAACCCCGGCGTCTCAATCCTGCCGTGGTTCGAAGCCGAAACCGAAACTGTCCGAAACAACTCGCCCGGACACCAAAGGGGGGGGGGGTACCGTCTTACGCGGAAGGATCCACGGAAGGATCCGCGGAAGATCACCAACTACGTCGCGCTGCTTACAAACTGAGCTCGCCACCGGCGCACGTTCCCTGTCGCTCACCAAGACAAGGGAACGAATGCCTGCGTCCGCCCGACGACTTCAGCCATCTAATAAACGGGATCCGTAGAAGAAAAAGAACGTATCTACCGTTTAGGAGGTCTCTCAGATAAAACTCTCGCCGACGTAAACGGGGAGTTTCAACTGCTCACGGGTCTTTTTCGGGAAGAGCGAAGCGCGCTGGGAGGACGGCTGATTCCAACGATGAGTTTCACAGAGAAGTCAAAGAGTTGAAGGCATTCACGAGCGCTTCAGTTATCAGAAAGGTAATGAGCAAGATGCACAGAGCGCCCTTTATACCACCTGGTACAGGTTTAAAGGTGACATGCAAATTCATGCAGCCATGAACTTGACCGTTCATTGGCCTGTTGAAGTGTTGAGGCGCGAATGGCTAGCCATCCGATATCCCATAGTCAAGTAACTGACAGACGTCGAAGTGACCTGACCAGGGCCGGCCCAAGCCTTCAGGGGGCCCTATGCAGAATTTGCTTGGGGGCCCCTTGCTAAATGGACAAAGCACATAATAATAATAATAACAATAGTAATATTTATTATTATTGTTATTATTATTATTGTTATTATTATTACAACAACAACAGTGGAGTGAAGTCTGAAGGTGTTTTTTATGACAAAAGCAGCTTATAACAGCCGAGTCTGCACCTTTTTTGACCCACAAGATTATCACCTACAGTCCAGAAAAGATGTGTTCAATTCTTTTAGTTAATTCTTCCGCTTGTTGTTTTTTCATGGAATAATGGATTTCAATACTAATATGATATTTATTGAAATATTTTGCATGCACAGTTGAGGACAAAATTATTA
>SOMO01000015.1:1639216-1653922 GCA_028128575.1 Paedocypris carbunculus | reverse complement strand
GGTGCTTATATTCGCGTAAACATGGTAGATGTCTTCCTGTTTTTAAGATTAATACTGAGATGAGATATCACACAAGTGACTTGACGGCGACTGGGCGTGGCCTGACGACGACTGGGCATGGCTTGACGACAGCTGGACCAAGACGTGGCGTGGCTGAAGCGAGACGCGGCGTGGCTTGGGCGAGAAGCGGCGTGTGCACGGCATCAAGTGTAGACACTGGTTCGGGAAGGTACACGGCGTCAGATGCAGACACTTGTTCGGGACTGTGCACCTGACGTTGGTTCGGGAACAAACATGACGTCAGGCGCACACACCGGCTCGGAAGCATACGTGACTTCAAATGCACACAATGGCTCAGGAACAATAAACGGTTTTTCTGGGCGTGTGCCAATAGAGGCGACCTGTAGCAACAAAACATCCAACCTCTTTTTCCGTATGCTTTCCCGTTCCTCCTAAGCGCGAAACTCGGCCATGATTTCCTCTAGGAAGGCTGAAACCATTTAGTTGTGGTCGGTTTGTTCTGTCACAGTATGACGAGGCAAGGTGGATCCACATGCGCTTCCTAGACAAGATCAAAGGAGCACGAAGGGTTAAGTTTTCTTTCCAAAAGGTTTAATCCAAAAACACATGGACGTGAGCATGAACTTGACTTAGACGAGACGAGTGACAGGAAACACTGCGACATATAAAATATATACATATAAAAATGAATGTATACAGTATTTCAAAATAATAATACATATCTATCTATCTATCTATCTATCTATCTATCTATCTATCTATCTATCTATCTATCTATCTATCTATCTATCTATCCATCCATCCATCCATCCATCCATCCATCTNCATGGAAACCAGAAAGCACATTTCACCTCACTTACTCTCCGGCTCCTTCACTCAGTCTAGAACTTTCTCCAAGAGTGCACTGAGCATTCTGAAAAAAAGCAGCTTTTATCTTCTAATTAGATAGAAATAACTCACCAAAAGGTAAGAGCAAGTGAGCCAGAACCCCGTAAGACAATCTCCATATATCTGTATATGTCATTTTAAAAAGAATTGGTCCAACACACTAAAAAATTAAAAGTACAAAAATATAAAGTACAAAAGATTTGCCTAGTGGTATGTTCATATCTGTAAATGAACCTTTAATTTTGATTTCAAGGCAGTGAGCTGACAATAACACCCTTGTAGTGGAAACACAACTTACACGTGGCAAACTCCCAAGTCGTATTCAGGCATTTAGTGTCAGGTAGGGTGCGCAAGCGTCCTCTTTTCCCTTTACATGTCCTCTTTTTACATTTTGTCCGGGGCGTTCGGATGGGTTTTGTAAATTCACGAAAATGTCCGGTTTTCACACTTATTCAACATTACAGGCACATAGGTTCACCAACGTGCTTTAAATTATTTGAGAATGAAATTTTGCGTCCCGTTTTGAAACAATACCAGACGGCTATTGTCCCGCATTTTTTTTCTTCAGCATTTTTTAAAGAAGCATCTAATGCGAATCATCTCACGCACTTTTTATGAAGACATCACCTTTTCTACTTTGATTTGGTAATACCCAATGTCATCGTTAGTTTGATTGGTCTTTGTAACTGTCTGTGAGGGGTAACCTATTACCTGAAACGTCATAGTTAATATATTAATAGGCAACATAATGCCCATGTAACGAAAATGAGCAAATAACTTGCAACTTTCTATATTATTAAATTATCTGTCGTACACGTAAAAAACTTTTATTTGACAACTGCCCACTAATATTGCTTACTAATAGATATATATTACGGTTGTTGTTATTATTATATATATTGTTGAAGCTGTATTTTATAATAGAAGAGCTGATAATAGAACACTTTCATATTATTAATATATTAATCAATGCATTTTTACATTAATTTTACATTTTTATTCAAGATATACTATTTATAATTTACCTTATTCATTGTGAATATTTTCTTACATTTTTATTTTGTGTGTTCTTTTTTTCCCAATTTTTAACACAGAGCAATAAAGGACATTTTTTTTCTTTAAAGACTATTTTCCCCCAATTCGCTTAGCGACTTTGCATTGGTCTATAATAAATAAATAAACTTGAACTTTTCCTCATGTTGCACCAAACGGAGTAGTACTGTTATTTTCATTTTAACCATGTGATGCAATGACAATAAATGTATTCTATTCTATTAATTTATTAGAAAAGAGTCTAGGACTATTATTTTGTTACAGATTTAGGTTTTTACAGAGTAAATTTTTTTTTATTACAGAAGTTAGTTTTGCACCATTGAAGCCATTCAACCATATAACCTCCGAGATGCCTATTTGAATTTCTTTCAAGGCCGCGCCGATTGTCCTCTTTTTTGGAAATCAAAATGTGGTCACCCTAGTGTTAGCTAGTGCATAAATGAAATGCCTGTGTAGATGTCTCCATTTCCCTACAGCCGGCTCTCTTAGCAGCTCTGGCTTCCGATGCGGAGAAGTGTGTAGCACAGATGGAGTGTAAGAAGCAAGGTCTTCACAGGTCCCCGTCATGGCGCATTTGGCTGTGCCTTGAAGCTGATGATAAAGGTGTCGTGATAGATGTTCCTATAATAGCTGTTAATTCAACGGACACTTCCAGAGCAGCGAACCAATCAAAGCTCTCTTGTTCTATTTGGATTGAGTCAATCAGCGGCCTCGGGCATTCTTTTTCAAGCCACAGCGTCCAATCAAATAACAGCCTCGGTATCACCGATTTAAAAGACTTGTCAAACATATTAGCAACATATCAGCTAAGTAAAGAATAAAATTGCCGAACCTCTTGATGAAACGGATTGTTCATGCTAAAGCCCAAATGAGTAAATTGGGCTGGGGGTTTCTTCAGTGTAATCTTCATGCTTTGAAATTTGGCGATTGTCGCTTAGAAACGTCCATAATAATTAGCTTTATTCTTGGGAAGATTTGAAAAATGTGTATTGTCATTATTTTGTTCCTGACTGTAAAATCTATTGAAGATTATTTTGGGTTGAAAGCCAAGAATCTATGTAAGTTTAAGTACTGGGGGGGTTTTCGAGCAAATGTAGCTCTAGTTATTATATAAAACAATGATGATATTATACGTAAAGATGTGAGTGTATATTTTATTTTTAAAAGATTAATACATTAACAGTATGGTAAATTTNTGATGATATTATACGTAAAGATGTGAGTGTATATTTTATTTTTAAAAGATTAATACATTAACAGTATTGTAAATTTAATTTAATTTTAATTTAATTTAACTCGTTGTGTCTGTGGTAAATAAAAATTGTAGTAAATAAAACAAATATAAACTATTTTAAGTGAATTTTACTAAGATTAAATACAATAGAGATAAATTAATTTACTACAACTCATCACGTGATTGACAGAAACCGATGAACAACTTTGAAGATGGAAATAAAAACAAAAAACCTTTTTGGTTTGTTGGCTGTTTCTAGAAAATATATTGGTAACACCGAATTATATTATTAATCAAAGAAGTTAGCATTTAAATTACATACTTTGGATTATAGCATCTTGCACATGAACTGCAACAACCGTAAGTATTTCTTTTTATCAGAAATATTTTTAATAATTAATATTAATATTCTAATATTTTAGCATTACTAAAACAACTCAACCCAGTAGCAATAGTCATATAGTCAATAGCTATAGTCTTAACACCCAAGAACAATGAACAAAATGCAACAACTTTCTACTTTTGCTTTTTCACAAAGTGGCTCTGTAAACTTATTAATGTAGAATATGTACTTGTTGAAATTTTTTTAACAAAATGTATTTAAAATCCTTCTTTTAGAACCCTTCTTATTCCAATGAATGCCTTTTTGTTGTTTTTGGTTTTGCTTCTGCCAAATCATTTTGACTTTTTGACACTTTGACTCAGGTGCATCAATACTTCACTTTTGCACCTCACATCAAGGTTTTTTTTTTTTTTAATTTTATTATTATTTTCTTGGCCTATATTTTACCATAATAGTCCCTTCTATGCATCAAAAGTATTGCATTTTCCCCCCTTACAAAACATACAGTACATGCTTCTGTTAAGTCTTTTATGTTTATGTCTTATGTTTTATGTCTTTTAACATTTACACTCTGAAATGTATAGTTTCATTTTTAGTTACACCGCAGACATACTCTTAAATCTCCAAGAGGCTTGGCATCAGATTTATTTTGTGGATTTAGAGGATTTACTGTGAACTGAATGGGTGAAACAGGGTAGGGAAGTTTTTATGCATTTATATATTTACTTTTCTTTTATGAACCTACATGTCAGATACATTCTTTATGTTGATAAAATAAGTGAAAAAAATTAGTTGTTTGGCATTTTAATATATATTCCCTGTCTTTGACAGGAACCATAATTACAAGACTAAAATGACATATTTTCAAGAAAAGCAGCTTGGTGATATCCCAATTAGAAAAGAAATGACCAGCAAATGACAGCAAAAAAATGCGACACATCCTTGAGATACTCCTCAGAGTGGGCTTTGTTATGCCGCCTATACAAGACAGAATTGAATGCTTGTGTCATAAGGCCCTCCAAAAAGTCTGTCTTGTTAGGATGCAGATAATAATGTTATTACATGCCTAGGTTGTGAAGGCTCATTCTGATGCAACTCTGAGACTTTTGCAAATCTAAATTTAATGGAACCAGTAGTGGTCTAAATCATGGTACAATTTGGGGTTGTATTCTAGCCATCCAACATAGCACTTTGGTGAAATTGAATGCATTTCAGCTGACAATTTTAAAGAGAAACCTAACTGTAGAGGGCATTACTGTAGGCGGTGCATCAGCAGAAAGTCCATAAATCAGAAAATGTTTGTGTTTTGAGAAAAGTAGTTTTTATCCAGCAAAATACAGTCCTTACAAAGTCAGTGAAATTGGGAATTAAACAGATTGCAGACCAGCACGAATGGAACAATGCATCCGTCTTTTTCCAAGAGCTGTCCTATGTAACACTCAGCCAAAGTGAATTCCGATTCTGCGCTGTAGAGATGAGCCTGCTGCTTTCTCCCATCTCTGCCACGTGGAGCCATAGGATAGAATCATGACAGCCACCAGACGACCCAACCCTGAAAGTTACCTGGAGTCATGTTAAGTATATGGGTCCGGTGATAACCCTTTTTACCTCGAGCGGATTACTGATAGATCTTAGCCGTTCCCGAAACTCCTCAAATGAAATAAAGCACTTCAACGCAGAGTTGGTAGATTCAAAGTTTTTTCTGATTTCTGAAGTTTTTATTTTACTTTGGATCTGTAGATCCCTATTGTTTATCACAAGGTACAAGGTAAATGAAGGAAACTTCATTTACAGCATTTTAAAGCTAGCAGCTGACAGATTTTCTAGCTCATCTGTAATGTCCGGTCCACCTGCCAGACATGGAAGTTCCAGAAATCTGGGATTGAATTGTAGATGAAAATGCTGAGGTTGACGATTTGTGAGTGTGTGTGCTTATCAAGTCACATTTGAACAGAGGTGTAAGGTACTTCAGTAAATGTACTTCGTTACTTTACTTAAGTATGTTTTTGGCTACTTTGTACTTGTTCCGAGTATCAAAAATATAAGCAACTTTTACTCTTTCCTCCACTGATTGAGTAACTGTACTTTTCACTCCACTACATTTGAATCGACACCGTTAATTGTTACATTTTGATTGTGCGACAAACCATTATCGCAGTTAATTTCTTGAGCGAACAAGGCGATTTTGCCTTCTGTAGTATGCTGAAGATACTGGAAGCTAATTGTGATTTAGAAACCACATGAATACCACGTGAATTAGAGGCATGAATGTGGTGAACCAGGATTTAACTATCGTGACATGGTTGACGCCAGTGATGAAGCAAAGTCTCCAGCACGGACCTTCATTCATGGCCTTAGTTGAAAGAAGTGTTGCCGAAAAACAGAACGACTGCTTTGTTTACCATGGACAACAAAAATAAGAGCTTTTATAAAATCACAGTCAAATTTGAGGAAACACATTGAGGTAAACGAGTCTATTTAATGTTAATTTAAAGTGAATTTATTGTTAAGTTAAACTACACAGATCTTCCTTGACTTTACAATGTTATTGTAATGTTACCAACCTCAAAAACCAATGTGACTATATTTTAGCTTAATTTTTTTTGTGCAACGTGAAAAAATGGCTATTGTAGGCAATGACTGAGAGGTCACTGAGTATCAGTCAGCTCGGAATTGTATTTATTTATATATTTTTNGTTTAAACTTAAGCTGTTTTTAAATTCGATACTTTGCTACTTTGACTTAAGTCTTGTTTATAGTGGTAACTTTTTACTTGTATTGGAGTAACTTATATAGTACGTATCCGTACTTTTACTTAAGTATGGTTGTCTGGTACTCTGACACCTCTGGATTTGAACAGTAATAAAACCTTGAATTAAGCACACGTATTGCAAACTTCCTGATGCGGGATTTTTGTTGTTGAAAGATGTATGATCAAAAAGGAAATATTTTTGGGGTAAATGGTTAAGCCATGAGGTGAGACAGCAAGGTTTTGGTGGGCCAGTATCAGGATGCTAGAATCGGTTGTCATATAGTGCCTTCAAAAACAAGGACCTGACCTATGTTCAGATAGACCATGACCATTGAGGCTTTCCTTCCATTTCATGTTGAATGATAAGGTCTCAGAGTGGGTACAACTTGTGTTTAAAATGTGTCGTCGTCAAGATTGTAATACCTTGAGGCCGAAAAACGGTACAACAACAGTCATTGTGGAGAGAGAATTAACAAGTGAACGTAGCTTCACTCAGGTCTATTCCTGTCAACCAATCCGGTAACCGGACTATCATGCATTAGAGTCAGTGTTCTGAACAGAAGCCTGTGCAGTTGTCAGTTTAAAGATCATCAGTCTAGGATTGGAGGCATTCCACCCTTCATTTTACTATAATTAAAATGAAGACCCATAGAATTTTTAGACCCTTTTGTACTATAAATTCACCTTTAAGTACGATGAAATAGTGGGTGTAGACTTTCCACGTCATATGTCAATTTTTGCCAACAGATAGCACCTCTGCATTCTTCAAAACAGTGTGGAAAAATGTCTCTGTACTTGGTGGGCATCAGTACTTTTGGGAAACCTATTAACAAGTCAGTTTGTATAGTGGAGCCACAGTGTCCAAACTGATGAGACATCTGCTCAGTGGTGTTGCCAAATAGATCACCTTTAGAGAGTGGAGCATCAATCTTTTCTACCTTTTATCCGAAAGGTTAAGGCAGAGGTGGAGCTACTGAACATCTGCGACATTGCATATCCTCCGAAGTCAGTAGAAAAACTAGAACCTGGGCAGCCATTCTTTTTTAGTCTCTTAGATCATGTCATTGTGCACTCAATCATTGTGCTTTCAATCAAAGTTTTTTTAAAGAATACGTGCATTGAGTCACACAGTGGGTTATCTCTGCGGTTCTGGAAAAGAGAGGATGTTGAAACGTACTGCAGACTCCAATGCCAAATTCTCCTTCTCCTAATTTCCTTTTACTGAGGATGTCAATTGAATAACTTGAATGAATTTTATTTTTCAAAAATTCCCAAGCTTCATTTTTTTCCACAAGCTTTATTTTTAAGTTTTATTTTCAAGAGTTGTTTTTTAGAGTAACTAAAATCATTTGGATGTAATTCATTCATATTCGCAAAATATTTGGAAATGAAATCTGAGGCACACATGAAGGGGCTCAACAGTGCTTATAAAAATCAAGACATAAAATACGGCACATTCTACATTTATGGAAACAAGGCCATATATTATTATTCCTATAAGCTCCTCAAGATGTTTCTTGGAACATTGCGTTGCTTTAATTAAACGCTCATTAGAAAGTGTCTTGTATTTCTTCAATTAGTCCCTGTCATGGCAGCAGTGGCAGCGCAGTAATCTTCATGATTAAACCCTGCTTGTTTGTCTGTGCGCGACATGCCAGCTTTCTCAGACGGGCACTGTCCTGGAGCTCTGTCAGAAACCCTAATGATTCTTAAGCGAGGCTTCCCAACATCCTGCCAGACTTACACTACACAGTACTCATTTTACATGTCTCCTGTACACTCAATCTTTGCCATTTTCAATTATACCTTTCCACCCTTCCATTTGTGCAATTTTCTAATCCCCCCATGCAGGAGTAACTATGTTTTATTGGCCGCTCTTGGTGACAAATGAAGCCATCTCAGTGAGAGTTTATTCTGTAGTAAAAAAGAAAAAAAATACGTTTACTATATTAAATTAATATTACATTTTTTTAAGTACATTTTTAATATAATTTTGTTCTGCTTGGCATTTTTTTTTACAAATGTGAAAAGGTCATTTTTAATTCTTTGTAATTAAACAAAGAATTCTGACTTCTGTTTATGGAGTAGGCGGTAGAGAATGAATGAATGGATAGACAGAACATGGAAAATAATTGGAATTGAGTCAACGAAACGACAATTTCCTGGAAATCTGACAACAAAATATTTATTCTGCTAGAGTACGCAAGCTCTTTGTCACGGATTTACGCACTTAGTTTCACTGGACTCTTATTTTGACACCTTTATTTTATGAGAGCATCACGGACTCTGAGTCTCACATCACGTGCGCAGTTTTGCGATTGTCGCTCTTTTCTCACTCTCACTTCTCACAGTGCGAAATCCATTTTGAACTCCATGTGCCCATGTTTCCCACCGAGTGGACCAAGGTTGCTTATGCAACCGGGGCCACGGCTGAGTGGCAGAATGCGTCACCGTGCATGAGTAATTTTACTAACTTTTCAACTGCTTTAAAGCGGATTTTTAAGAAGTCTCTCCGGGAAGAGTGATGGCTCAACAATTGGTTAGCTTCCGCCAGGGAAACCGAGGGGCATCCGTTTACGCGGGGAAATTCCGCACGTTAGCAGCTAAACCCGGTGGGACTCTACAGCATTGACCAGCGTTTTTCTAAAAGGGCTTTCTCAACGGATCAAGGACAACATGGCGTCCATGGAATTATCGTCAAACCTTGAACTGCTCATCGCTCAGGTAATCCAGGTCGATCAACGGCTAACTAATAATGAGCGCGAGGAACGCGAGTGCTCATCACGTGTTACGAGCCAAGGAGACCTCTGCGCTCTCAAAACTCAGGCCAGCTCGTTATACAAAAAATCTCTAAAACCTTTACAGGGGGAAGATCGTTCCCTTATCTAGCACCAAAATATTGGAACACTCTGCCTAGCACAATCCGTGAATCAGTTAGTCAGTTTAAATCTAGATTAAAAACCCATCTCTTCAATGAGGCATATTTAAAATTGTAATAGCAAAATATTCAATTACTAACATTAACGAATAGGAAGGCTGCACTAGGTAGAAGCCCGGAACCGAACCTTACCTGCACCGTAGCATCACTGCTATATTTTTTTCTCTTAGAGCCCTTCATAGTGCTAATAACTTTTGTTTTTGCTTGTTTCACTCCCCTGCTGAGGTCCTGCGTGATCCACACCCCTGCCGAAAGATATGACGCTGCATACACGCCGGAGGGGACGAGGCTGCATCCCTGCCAGAGGAGACGATGGGTCCCCGCCAGAGGAGACGAGGCCGCATCCCTGCCAGAGGACACGAGGCCGCATCCCCTCCTGAGGAGACGACGCATCCCCACCGGAGGAGACGACGCCGCTTACCTCGGAGGAGATGATGCCACAAACCACATCCCTGCAGGAGGAACGCATCCCTGCCGGTGAAGACGACGCCGGTCTGGCTGCTGAGGAGTGTTGTTACTGCATCAGGATGGAGACACCGTCGCTTGGAGGAGTGTCATTTCACCAGGACGGCGACGACATTGTTCGAACCGTTTTTTATCATGAGCCACTGCGTCATCATAAGGATTTTTTTAACTGACCCCCTCCCCCCATATTTTTTTCACTTTTTATCACATAGCGTCTTTGCGTTGGTCTTGGACTAAGAAAAGCACTATACAAATGAACTTGAACTTGAACGTTACCACAGTCGGCGACGCACATGGCTACCTACGCGAGTCTACCTCAACATTGGCATCAGAGGGAATCTTCAGTCCCCAACCGTCCCACCAACCCTACCGAGTCTGCTGGTCAGAGGACCCTTTGTGAACCTATGGAAATCGGCAGATTCTGAATCTCGGAAGAGGAGAAGAAACGGCGACAAGCAAATGGTCTCTGTCGGCCATTTCGCTGCATCATGTTCAGTAAAAGGAGACACTCACCATTAGAACAGAGGGTAGTGGTGAGGTGGTCTTCCATATTTAATTTCTCTGCTCGATCAATGCCCACTGTCACGTTATGTGTCAGTCCGAGATCTATTCAACAGGCCGTCCTGGTTGATTCAGGAGCCGATGTAAGCCTCAGGGATTCGAATCTGGCAAAACGGCTGGGCGTGCAGATTCTTCCTCTACCTGCCCAATTAGAGGCGACCAGGCTGAATGGACATCAGTTATGGAAGGTCACGCACAGTACTGGTCCTATCACCACACAGCAAAAAGACCAGTGTTGATTTAACTCCCAGAGAGTCAATCTCAACACTTTTTGGGAGTTAAAATAACACATTCCAAAGTG
This sequence comes from Paedocypris carbunculus, assembly GCA_028128575.1. Taxonomy (NCBI): domain Eukaryota; kingdom Metazoa; phylum Chordata; class Actinopteri; order Cypriniformes; genus Paedocypris; species Paedocypris carbunculus. The sequence goes on along the minus strand of SOMO01000015.1, from coordinate 1,643,366 downwards.
TTACACTTTTAACACATTTATAAAGTTCATTTTTTTGACTCTAAAAAGTGTTAAAACAGCACTTAAAAGGAGTTTCATTAACACTTTGAGAAGTTAAATATTTAACACCATACGAGTTCCTTTTTTGTGTCTTAACAAGTGTTGACTTAGAATTTTTTATTAGAATAAAAAATTTAATATGTTCTTTAAAATGTCCACACACAAAAAAAACACAAATTCAAATATTCGTTTTTTTTATTATTTTCTCTCCCACTTCAAAGTTCACTTAAAACATCAACAGAATGTATAGTGTACAAACCTTCATCAGAAATATTGCATGAGTTTAACATCAAATGGATTATAATAACAAATCTTAGATTTTTTTAAATACGCCGATCTTTATGTAGATCCTCAAGTCTTTCACAGGGACGACTCCTTCATTTGCCCCACATCGATGTTATACGCCGTGGTCTGGATAAATGTGTAAAATCCATGTCCAAAGTTCCATTGGAAATCCAAATGAGCTTAAATTAAAAAAATATTTGTTTTATTAGCTAAAACGAAAAATAAATTAAATCCTCAGTGCTATAAGCAAGATTTAACATGAAAAGAAAACTGGCAGTGACTTAAACACATCATATAATAAAAACAATTAGATGTACCTTTTTGCTCTATGATCAGTTCATACAACACAGTGTGGGGCAAAAATGCTATGAAATCAAACTTAAAATTGATCAATAAAACTGATACTGATTTCTGTTTCTATACTTGTTATTTCTATACTCTGTAACGAACTGTCCACATTACATTTTCACATTTACATTCATGAGAAACGTTACTCTTTGCATTACTCTGCATATCAAAAAGTTTACGTTCAATTACATCGATTTTTATTTTCCTCACTACGTCAATAACGGAACTTCTAGACTTCTAATCCCCATCCACGACTTAACAAATGAGCACGATTTTTGTCTCAGTAATCTCGGTCAGTTACATGATCACCTCTGAAAGTTCTACTCAGGTCTTTGTGAATTTTCTCCACGGTCTCCTTGATTGCAAGGCTGAAGTGCTCTCCATGTCCCGGTAGGATAAAGGAAATGAGACATCAATTGGACTACTCCGCAGCATGTACTCCACACCAGTGATTCATTCTCAACATTCAGGACGCATTAGAAGCACTCATTTCCTACTCCGGCCCACCACTCCCCCCACAACCCACGCTGCCGTGCAGTGATTAGGTAATGCAGCTCATTATAAATGTGATGCCCCATTTCCACTGGCAAATCAAGCGGCACTGGATCAATGGCTCTTAACTTTCGGATTCATTAGACTTCTAAAAGAGGTCTTAAAGTCAAACATCTGCTTTCGGTTTGGTCCCAAGTACCTGTTCCAAACCATCAGCCGTAAACATGACAGGCTGCCAGTCTAAGCAAGATAAACCTGCTGGATGATGTCATGCGAGGTTGTTTCTCAGCAGGTCGACTTTTAAACAAGTGTTTTATTGACAGACGAGGAACTTCGGGTGAACTCGGAACATGGCGAGTTCATGTCGTCTGATTTGAACAGGCAAATGAAAGGATAACTTTTGTGATCACTTTACCCTAGCTGTTTGCTTAGACTTAGGGATGGGAGTATTGAATACTTTGGAATCAATACTTCGAAACCCACTGGTCGATACTTTGGAGTCGATACAATAAGTATCAATCGATACCAACTCCAATAAAAACGTGCCAAATGTTTTCACTTCTGAGAGTTTCGGATGTAAAGCTGAAGCTTATTTTCAAATGGTCTTCTGTGTCACAAGGCTACTGGAGCCAATCAGATGAACACACTTAGTCAGTATTGTTCTTCAGAGTGGAGGGGCAGACTGAAAAATATCTTTTTCTCTCATAATTTTTAAAGCTCATTTTAAACATGCATTTAATCTACAATGTGTATATTTATGTTTGTCATTGAAAAAAAAACTAGGTGAATTTGGCTTAAACCTAAAAATGTGAACATGTCGCTTTTCCTGAAAACAAATCTAAAACATAACTGATGTCATCAAGGTGCTAAATGATTTTTTTACTGTTAAATATTTCTTTGTTATGTTTTACTACGAATGTAGTGCAGGTTTTTGAGCATTACTATCTTTCAATTTAAGACATATTTTTGGTGTTTGAATTTAATTTATAATTTAAAATACTTGTTTGTTTTTCACATTTGTATTTAATTTATTTATTGGTTTAAGTTGTTATAATGTTGTTATTATTGGTCGTAAAGCAAGTCATTCAGTTCAAGAGCATCATTTGCATTGCAGTTTCTATAAAGATATTTAATAAACAGTGTGCAAAAATTGTTTTTATTTTAGGTGCCAAAAGTATCAATATCGATATTGGTATCATCGATACTGGACCTGTAGCTACTCTGTATTGTATCAATTTCAGAATTGTGGTATCGCCCATCCCTACTTAGACTGTGCTTTTTTTTTCTTATTCCGCACTACTTCTATCTCTGTAGAAGTCATATAATCTGATTTTAGCTCTGCCAGTGTCTATGCTATGTGCACACAAGACAGCTTAATAATGTAAGCTGAGGTCTTTCCCTTCAAAAACATCCCGAGTTTTGTAAGCCATCTGTTTGGCACTCTTTAAGCCAACAATTTGTGTTACACTTAGTGTCAGTCTTCCAGGGCGACTCTTATAATAGAGCAATAAAGAGTGCCAGGATCCCAACTGATGTTCATCAGTCTCTGACATTCTGAGCTTTTCATATTATTGCTGTAGTAAGATTTACACCACCTGGTTGGGATCTGCTGTTCATATTTCAAACAATGGGATGATGGCGGACCAATTTCTAAGAAAAGACTATATGTACACGAATACAAGAACCCGCTTTTTTCCAGTTTTAGTGGCGCAAAAACTTGCGGGGTGCTTATAATCGCCAAGTTTAAATATTCACGTAAATACAAGTGCTCATTTCTTTAAATGATGGTTCTGGAGGCAGACGTGCATATGAGTTTTTATTAGCTCAATAACAGAAATAAAGAAACATTAGAAACGTCACGACACTTAACAGGGAAAAACTATACTGGAAGAAGTAAGATTAAACGAAAAATAATCATTAATATTTGAACAGACAGACCATATTGTATCCGGTAGATCGTCGTGCTAAAGGCTAACGGGATAGCGCTTGAAAATGAAACCAGCAGCTGCAAAAGCTTCTGAACAATCAGAAAACAGTTCAAAACGAAGAACAGCTGAGTCCAACACAATAAAATTGCAAAACGAAAAACGTAACTCTTCTAAGATTTACGTCTAACAAAAACCGAGCTCAGTCAGCTATGTTTTTTAGCGCAAAGGCTCATGGGAACCAGTGAGCAGCAAAGCATGATGGGGGGTGTAGTTTCCACCGCTAGAATAGATTATTGTTTTATTATTTTTAAGTAAAACAACATTTTGAAGTGATACAAGTCACAAGTGAGGTTGTTAAATAAAAACAAATCGTATTTTTGAAGAGAAAATGTACTTAATTTAGCCAGAAACAAAAAAAATATATTTATTGTTTAATTTTTATTCTGTGCCCGAAAAATCAAGGTGGTGCTTATATTCACGTAAATACGGTCCTTTGAGCGTGCGTGTGTGTGTGTGTGTGCGTGTGTGTGTGTGTGTCTTTCAGACTTTACAAGCAAGTTAAACAAAATCATTTAGATGTACTTTCCTTCTTTATTATTGCTAGTCAGCATAGTGGCACGATGCAATCATAAAATGTTTCTCACTTGGTAATGAAGACCAGTATTAAATGTGGCAGATTCCATCTTGTTTGTGGAAACCTTCCAACCAATCACTCTATTTATTGCTGCAGTTGAAGAAATGCATGTTTTGATAAACTATTTTACTGGTAGTACTCTGCGTCAGTTTATTCCAGTAGGTATCACATTTTTTTGGACCAAAATTAAAATAAGCTTTAAAACAAACAGTGTATTTGCGTGTTGCAGACCTGCTGAGATGTTCACGGCTGCAATCTGCAATACCGCAACGGCAAAAATGCAACACCATCTCATCAGATTCCTCACTTTGACTGCAGGATTCTGAAAGATGCATTCTATTTTTAGAAAATCCAAATGATGAAATACTTGTACTTGTTGTAGAACCATTCTATTGGTAAAATATAAAAAAAAAAATGTAAAAAT
>SOMO01000015.1:1602697-1625512 GCA_028128575.1 Paedocypris carbunculus | reverse complement strand
TTGCTTTGAAGAATTTGTTTGTATCAGTATACGCATTTACATTTTTACACATTGCTCTTTTAAAAAGTCCTTCTCAAGCACCATTTTTCAACCGGAGAGCCAAAAAAAGCAACACTTTGCTAGTTTGGGCATTTCCACTCACAGCATTTTTTAAAAGAAATAAAAACGATTTAAAGAGTTCCAGTCGGCACTGTTGTCAAAGGACGACACAGCGCACGCTGCGTCTGCTCTCAAATGTCAATTTTTCTGACAAAGACTCTTCTTTCGCAATCGGGATCAATTGGGATGCTCATTGTTCAACAGCTTCCTGATTGACAGACACATTGCCGTGCTCCGCAGAAGCAACAGGGAGGAACAGTGGCACTGCAGCACATAAACGGATCTTCAGGTGTCTCGTTTGCCTGTGTTGTCATTGACTTTGGGTTTTCTAATAGGGTCCCTCGCTGGTATTTTACATGAGAACTAATCAGTCAGCGAGGACTCTGCTGCCCTCAGCCCGGCCCAGCTGGAGGGGAGGGGCCAGACCAACAGACTGCTGGGACCCTTCACACCAGCCCGTCTTTTCCAGCTGCCTACGGCTCTCAGTGACTGGTTGGATTCAAGGACAGAACGGTTTGTCCAAGTCACATTTAAATCCCATAAAACTGGGGTGGGCAAACTTTTAGATTTTCGGGCCACATTGGGTTCTTACATTTGACAAAAGAGCCAAACCGGGCTTCCTCATCAAGTGGCTGTCAATCACATTATTACCAACCAATCAGAGTAAGGAGAGCCCCTACGTGAAGCTTGTGCCATAAGTCTAAACGAAAAAAAATGAAACGGACGAAAAATCCGAAGCGAAATAAAGTTTCAAACCAAAACGTGCAGATTGCAAGCGAAAAATAAAAGAAACAAACGTAAATGTAAATCATTTTTTGTTCGTTTCATAAAGATTTACGTTTGATATTTTTGTCTTCTGATTCCACAGTGTAAAAATAAATGTCAAAAAATACTAGTACAATTCTTTTACGTACGTTTTGTGTTTATAGTTATCCTTCATAACAGATTAACCAAATTTACATAAAAAAAACCCCACAAAAAAACGGACTTTCTTTTAATTTTTTCGAGTTCAGCGGGCCAGATTAAAATATTTTACGGGCCTCTTGTGGCCCGAGCCGTAGTTTGCCCCCCCCCCTGCCTTAAAACAATGTTTGGTTTCTATCAATGCTGGTAGGAAAAAAAAAAACGTAAACTGACTTCAACCCGGAACTGGTAATTTTACACCGTGCGCTCGTGCCTGCTGCGAGCGTGACCAATTTCTCTTTAATCAAAGTGAAATTACCAGAGACAGGCGACATGCTGTGCTAGTCCTGCCACGCTATTTTATTTAATAGTCCCTGCGAGTTCTTTGCATTGTTTGCATCCTCTTCCAGCTTGCACCTATACAAATTGCCAGCCATCTACACAAATGCACCTGTTGGTTTTCCAAATGACGTATTTAAAGCAAATCATGTATGTAGATCATTACATTACAGACAACTAATAGTTCTCTATGCAGATGGCCTATAGAAAGCATGACAGATGCCGCTCTCTCTTTTAAATAAAATATTTCAATTGCTGTAGCAGTATGCAACCACAGCAAGAAAAAAAGAACAAAAGATAAAAATAAGCAACATATCGTTTTTACACGAATATAATCACTCCTTTTTTTTTTTTTTTTTTGACGCTCACAAACTTGGGGGTGCTTGTAATCGCCAATTTCAAATATACGTGTAAATATAACGCTCCGTATTTCCATATTTCTTATGCAGCGGTGCATAAGAAACATTAGACACCTGAGATGGGGGACTCGAGTCACATGACTTGACTCGAGTCTGACTTGAGTTACATTTTTCATGACTTGCGACTTGCTTGATTGAAGTAAGAAAATGACTTGACTTGACTTTGACTTGAGAGCAAGTGACTTGAGACTTGACTTGACTTTAAGTGGAAGACTCGAAATTGACTTGAACTTTGGTATAAAAAAAACTAATTGTGCCTCATGAGCAGCTCCTGTGCAACTGTGATTGGCGCCTAGCACAAACCGCACCTGGATAGCAGACTATAGTAGAGCTCCACAAATAGTCACGTTTGGCTATAAAGACTTTGAACTGGACGTGCCAAAAGAAAAAGATTGGACAGATGCAGAGAATGCAACGCAAGAACATCTGACACGACAACCACACCGTCACATTTCATCCGGAATTTCAAGAACTTCATGGAAAGGTAAGAAAGTCATTTCTTTATCAATTTAATAAAACGTTTAAAATACTTCTATACACGTAAGCTATAACGTCTATGTTAAGTGTGCGCATTTTCAAGTGTTTGTATCGTATGACTGCGTGTGCGTGTTGAATCAGCTTGCACATACAGCATTAAAAAAAATCCCAGATCAACGCGTCGGTGCGAGCGATCACTTCTCCTTAAAATATTTCCAAACTTTTTGGTCATGCTGACCAGAATAATTTTATTGTACGAACAACAAAGTGTGTGCTGATTAAGCTTCATAACTTCATCACTGGGCTATATTCACATACGTTATATTTATTTCGAGTAACGAGTGTCCCATCATGAAAAAGTGTATAAATTCCCTATACTGTGGGAAAAATCATTACATCATTAAAAAAATAATTAATGTTTGTGCATAGGAAAATAATTTTGTTTTAATGTTTACAGTTTTCCCTGATTGGTTTTGTATTTTTGTTTGTTTTTTTCCATGCAGATATGATGAATATCTCAAATCCAAGATACACTGCAGCGATCTACAGCAGCCATCCATGTCGCAGTTGATTGTGCCCCAGACTACTACATATCCAGTCTACTACCTGCCAATTGAATGGCGTGTGTTCAGAAGAATTATGTGAATTATTATTATTATTGACGATCCCCAATTGTCAACATCTTGGTGCCAATGTCTTGGCAAACATTTTTTGCAAATGCATGTTTTCAATTCAAATATAGCAGTGTGAAGATGCATAATATATGTATATAAGTTCATCTTTTTTGTGCTAAAATAAACATGTATTAATAATTTAACCTTTATTTATTTTATTTTTTTTTTGTTTATTTTAGTACTGCGACTTGACTTGACTTGACTTGAAACTTATCATGACTCGACTTGACTTGCTTGGGGTGAACCCTTGACTTGACTTGACTCGAGACTTGATGGTTAAGACTTGGAGACTTGCTTGGACTTGACCATATGTGACTTGTCCCCATCTCTATTAGACACTTAACAGAGACAAAATAACACTGTAAGAAGTAAGATTAAACTAAATAGAGTACAATAATTTATATTACAACAAACTGATACAACAAACCACGGCCGCTTAGCTTAGCTAGCTTACTTAGCTTAGCTAGCTTACTTAGCTTAGCAACCGGCTACAAACAAGTCCAATGTGTTATTGCAGAAAGAGTCGAAACAGTCGAAAATGAAGAACACGGGCAAGGAGTAAAAAAACACCAAGGAACAGACATAATCAAAACACTGGGTCGCTGCACAGGGGATAATAATCCTTCCTCTTCACACGGCATTAGATAAACAGAGAGCTTGAAACAGGCCTGAGCTTGAAACAATTGCTCTGCGCATGTGCGGAGTCTGACTGAAGCAAAGCATATTGGGTGACCACTAGAATCTACTATTTGTTACTCATTATTCAAGTAAAACAATATCAAAATCATACGAGTCACAAGTTAGGATTGTTAAATATAGAAAGAATAGTATTTTTAAGAGAACATTAACACAATTAAAAACGTTAATAAAATTTTTTTTTAAATATATGATTTGCTTATATTGGCGAAATGTATACATATATATCTATTCGCGAGATTTATACACACCATAAAAACTCTAATAGAAGGCCGCCTCTAATAGAGCGCCACTTTTATACATATATTATATACATAGATGTGAAATCTACGGTTTCAGCGCAATTGATTAACTTTAATCTTGTATTTGTTACTTTTGCCATTGTCACGCTCACACCCTCGTGAAACCACTGAGCGTGAGCGACAATGGAACACAAACACGTAGATGAGTGCACAGTAGGTTTAATGACAGACGGGTAGCCACAGAACAGAGGAAATACGAACACTATGACGATGATGATGAGAACACGATGATAGCCAAGGAACAGTCCGGAAACACAGGAATGAAGACACGAGGAAGCCAACCAGGAACGAGGAAACACGGGGAAACCACAATCCAAACGAACGAACAGAGTCCAGGAGTCTCAGGTAGGTGAAGACGTTGTTGGACACGGGACAGATAACCCGGCACACCTATATACTGGTGTTGATTGGAATCACCTCCAGCTGTGTGCGTGGGAACTGGGTCAGGGGGCGGAGCCAGGAACGATGACGGACAGAGTGTGACAGCCGTATACATTGACAATCACATTCACTTTCACTTTCAAATGTTGTGATCTTTGTTCTCTACTCATCAATACAATTTATTTCCTTTATATTATGACTGGCTTACCCATAGTTTTTTTTTTCTTGAAAAATACACCGCCCCCCTTTAATAGAAGGCCACCATGGCGGGTGTAAAATAAAAGTCCATGTCCTTCTAACAGGACAAATAAATACATGTATTTCTCAATACATGTTTTTAAGTATATACTGTAATATTGCTTAATTTTATTTAAGCAATGTTTAAGTTTAAGTGTTTCTTTGAATGTTTCTTTCAGTGTTTTGAGATATGTGTTGTGCACATGTATTGTCATCATTGTCCCTGCCTTTTTGATTTGCATTTTCATAGTTAATATTCTGTTTGATTGGGTTTCCTGTGTAAACGGCCTCCCCCTTGTGTAATTTTCTATTCATTTGTTCAATTCCACACCTGTTTTCAACTGTCATATCCCTTCCGTGTTTGACTATGTAAGCCCTAATTTCCCTTTCTTCTTTGTGAAATGCTTAATGAAAGCACACGGCTTTTGCTCAGTAATGCCTGGGTCATGTCAAGTCAAGCTGCTCTCTGTACCAGCTGTGCCGGTGGTACCTTCAAGATCCAGCTTCCAGTTCCCTTCCTGTTGAGATGGAGACTGGTAGTCTGGCAGTGCCCAACTCACGGTTTTGGCGGAAGAAGAAGAAAACCTTTATTTGTCCCCACAATGAGAAATTTACATTTTGCAGCAGCACCAATGGTAAAACAATAATTAAAGATAAAGAATATAAATGGAAAAAATACATTGCACATTGTTGATATATGATTTAGAAAATTTCTAATTACATTTCTGACAGCTGACGGGAGAAAAGATCTTCTGTAACGCTCCTTCAGACATTTAAGGTGTATACATTATTAGTTAATTATTATTTAGTTTATTATAAACAGGCTCGTCTTTGTTTTCCTCTTTTCATTGTTTGTTCTTTAACCCTTGTACTGAGTTAGAGTCGCCANAAATTAATTTAAGATAGATTTTATCACTTTTCTCAATGTAAAATTTTGGGGCGTGTTGTAAAAAAAAGGCCTAAAAACAACAGCAACAAAAAATCTTTGAAAATCATCATTTTGTGGATGACGAAATCTAACCAGATAACCAAAAGATGGGAAAAAATGTGAGTGATAAGTAATGGTTTAGTGTATTTTATTGCTAATAAAACTGACCCGCTAACAAAAGAAGATGTATACATAAAGCAAACTCAGTACCAGGGTTAATAGTTTTTATTAGTTTGTTCTTATTAGTTAATTATCAGTATAATTGGTTCACTTGTAGTCTCTCATTTTCTTTTTTATAGTTGGATAATGTATGCACACTTGTATGCACAGTTTGGTAATGTGTATTACACGTCAAGTTAAGTCTTTAGAGTGATCCAGTTTCAGAATCTTTTCTTTACTTTTAAACAATAGGGTCTTGCAACCAATCACAGTCTCTTGGGTCAAAGAAAAGGAAACACCAATGACCGGGATAGAGACAAGTTCATATATTTGGACGACTACTCTGTCTACTAAAAACATTTAAAACAAAAGAAAAGCCTGGAAAAAGAAAAGAAGTCAAAGAGGTGAGACAAGGGTGTTTCAGAGCATTTGTGTTTGCTTTGGCCACCTGGAGTAACCATGGAGTATTGATTGGTTGCAGGAAACCTTCCAGCGAATCTATCTCCACATAGGAAGATGTGTTTTGTTCACTAAAGTCCTGTTGTTTTTCACGTGAACTGCAGGGCTAAGAAATCCCTCAAAGACTCAAAAACGAGAAAAAAAAAAACAAAAAAAGCATTACATAAAGGAGCTATATGTGAAACTGTTTCAGTAAAATTGGCTGAATACAGCTCCAAAAAAAAAAAGAAAAATCTGTTAGAAATTCTTAAAAGGCTTTGAATTTAGTTAATTGCTCCAGAATTAAGACTTCTGATTTTTGGTCGGAAGTTGAATAGTTTTGCCACATCTACAAAGGCTTTTTAAATAAAAGAATAAAATACATTGTCTCTGTTTTGGCATGACAAATATTGCAAACATTTAATTAAAATGATAGCATAACTGATATATAAGGTAGTCTTGTGATAAAGCTATGCCATTATACAATGTAAAAAAGTTTCCAATCACCTTTGCTAGTGAAAAAAGAATTGGAGGACGAACGGACAGATAGACAGACAGCATAGGATAGACTGATAGAAATATAGATGCATAGACAGATAGATAAACAGATAGATAGATAGATAGATAGAGACGGACAGACAAGCTGAACTGATAGAAATATATACATATGGATAGATAGATGGATGGATAGATGGATACATAGATGGATAGATAGATCCTTCATTCTTTATACACATATGTACGTCGTTTCGTAGATGTATAAAAAATAAATCATGAAAAAACAAAGCAACGTTCTTGTTTTTTATTCAACTAAATGTATATACGTACATCTTTCACTTTGTATTGTGTATGATTGCCGAGCTGTTGCAGAATGTGTCAAACTTCCTGCTTGTCGATCCCCGCATGCGACACCACAGGCACGCGGGTAGAGCCTGGAGCTGCGTGAGCCGGGAATTCACATTCCGGTGGAAGTTTTACACTAGAAGCGTACTTTTACAGAGACTCGAACCTGTTTACAAGAAAACACCACTTCACAGAACCTGCTGTGGGGTAATTTTGGAAGCGACCAAAGGCGTGCCATCAGCACAGAGTTCCCAGACACTCTGAAACACAGCCATAATGAGAGGCGAAAAAGTTTTGTGATTCTCCTCCCTGCCGCGTGGCAAAAGCGCCGGGAACTCGGCTTGAGCGTAACCTAGCACACACTCTTTCACCGCGAGAACAGAAGGCATGTAAAACAAACAACACACTAAAAATACTAAGATTGCCTATACAAACATGCAGCTTAATGAGACGACGGTGAGAAGAGAGACTCGCTTGTAGAGACCTCCATAGTCTACTACACTGATGTCTCGAAAAGAATAGAGATCAGACGGAGTAGAGACGAAACAGACACGCAATGGAATCGTGGAGGGAGAAAGACAGACGACTCAAAGAGTGAGCAAGAAACACAGAGTAGCATCGGAATAGCAGATGAGGATATGTATTGAATAAATTGTTAGTGCAATGCCATTTTCCTATCTATCTATCTATCTATCTATCTATCTATCTATCTATCTATCTATCTGTCTGTATGTATGTATGTATATCTGTCTATATTTCTATCTATCTGTGTGTGTGTGTGTGTGTGTGTGTGTGTGTGTGTGTCTGTCTGTCTGTCTGTCTGTCTGTCTGTCTATCTATCTATCTACAGTGTTGTTGAAGTTCAAGTTCTGAGCATTTGTAAACCGCTTTTCACAGTTTTAACTGTCTTAAAGCGTACATGTGAATATGTAAGAGAATTGTTGCTTTTTATTCTTTGATCCTCTGGTTTTTGGTGTTAAGTAAATGGCTATGATTTTCACTAAAACTATGACAAGACAAAGACAAAGACCAGTGAGCAAGCACATATGCAACAGTGGCCAGGTAAAAAACCTCTCTAACGAGGAATAACCCTGGGGAGAACCTCGCTCACTGATGCCAGTCTCCTCTGGCCTTCTAACACTATACAAAATCAATGTGTTGGTTGTTCCGCGCCATTTTAATGATGGTTCCGGAAGTTGTTTCCCTCCTCAGTGGGGAAAGAGGCTGCTCCATTTCTCCACATAAACAGTGTCATCAGGTCTACAGAGGTCCAGGAGGCATCATAGAAAAGATGAACCCGAAGCTCCTAGGAGATTCCGATCATACGGCACTTGGTGCTCAGGAGAGGAGTGAAACACAAAAAAAACCAAAGCAATTAGAAAAACTTGAAGTACCATAATTAAAGATTTTGACAGTTTTAGGAGGTGCAGGTATGATTCGGTTCCGAGTACTAAACTAGGCAGCCTTTCTATACGATATATTATTTTTTTTCTGTAAGTTACTATAACTGGTCATTAAGTGCTTCATTAAAGAGATGCGTCTTCAGTCTAGACTTAAATTGACTCACTGATTCTGAGTCTTGAATTGGAGTAGGCAGAGCATTTCATAGTTTGGGTGCTAAGTATGCAAAGGATCTTCCTCCCTGGTAGATTTTAGAGATTCACTGTAATGTAAGCTGGCCGGAATTTTGAAAGCGCAGGAGTCGTGTAGGCTCGTAGTAAGTGATGACCTCAAAACCGGTCAAACCGAGCTAAACCGTTTAGTGCTTTGTAAGTGATTAAGAGAATTTTAAACTGAATGCGATAGTTAACAGGTAACCAGTGTAGCGACATTAACAGTGGACTAATATGGCTATACTTTTTTGTTCTGGTGAATAATCTAGCAGCTGCATTCTGAACTAACTGAAGTTTATTTATTAGTTTGGCAGGAGAACCTCCCAGAAGACCATCACAGTAATCTAAAGTTGTGCAAGTTACTTCGAAAATGTAATATGTTACATATTACTTATTACTGTTTGTTAAAAGTAATATATTACATTACTTCTGTATTACTTTTAAGTTACTTTCATCAAAATAACTACAGAAGTATAAATTAACGTCCTAACATGTACCTTTTACTTGTACAGTAATGTTACAACCAGTGGAAGGCATAGTTATGTAGCCTAATGACTGTGTCCTATCCAAGCTACCAATAACAATACACAGTCTATAGTTGTAGGGTGACCATATATTTTGATTTCCAAAAAAGAGGACAATCAGTGCGGCCTCGAGACAAGTTCAGACAGGCTTCTTGGAGTTTGATGAATATGCTTTAACCTCCTGAGACCCTAACGCTGAAATTATATTTTTAAATTTGCTTTGCTAGTTGGGATTTTAGGAGGGCAATAAATATAAAAATGAAGAGTAATTTTTTTTTTTTTCATGATTTAGTTTTGGAGATATTTGATGTGAGATATTTATCTCATAAATAAAGCAGGTTGAAAAAGAACTTTGAAAAATGGAGCAACATTACTTAAATGTTATGTTAAAAATTAACAGAAACAAACAAAAGGGTTTGCTAGAGTTTACTAAATCCGGGAAATAAAACATCCACTCAGAATAAAGTATCGCTGGACCCTACGAGTGGCTGGTATTTGCTGATTCTGACACTACCAAATGGATCTCTTAATTTTTGTACATTGAAGGGACTAATTTGTAATTGAAAATTACATTCATCAAGTCTTTGTCATAAATCAAGTCATAAATCCGATTTATGTTTTTGGAAGTATTTTGGCTATATTGTTCTTGTATTGAGTATCAACAATATAAGCCACTTTTACTCTCTACTTGATTACATTTGTGATTGAGTACCTATTTTGTTCTGCAAATTTGAAACACTGAGGTGTTGAATTTGATTTCTATATTAGGAAAAAAAAAACTAGTTACAGTTTTTTCTCAGTCGCTTTAGTACAATTCTCAGATCAGAATTGCAGTTTGCAAATCTGCGTGTGCATTTCTCAAAATAATTTGTACAATCAGCAAAACATTAAGGATTTCTTGCAAAAGCCTGTAACTTGCTCAAAATCTGCTCAAAATTTTGAGAGTTCATCTCTCAAAACTAAGTCTTTATATCATTGAACATGTTAGTGATATCAGAATGTCAAGTCCTTGTATCATTGTCTACGAACAAGACAGTCAAATTACTTAGTCATGTTGTCAATATAATTGTGTACTTTAGAGGGAGGTTCTGATGTAAACTATGGCTAAAGTTTTTATGACAATTATTGTAAAATGTAAGTTACTCTTTTTTGTTTGATTGCAAGAGACTGGACAAGATTCACATTTACACTTTTATTGTTTATATTGTAATTTGTTGACAGACCATGTCATACCAACATAGAAAAAACCCACTGCAAACAGTAACAAAAACGGAAAAAAATTGATGGAAGGAATGATTGAGGACACAGTTGTTCTCCCAACATTAGCCAAATGTTGGCTAATGTTGGCCAAATGTTGGCTAACTCTTCTACCAGCCACAGTCATTGTGAGCCCATGGTTTCCAACATGGTCTACAAGTGTGGCTCCTATCTCACCAGGAACTCCCACACGTCTTCGGCCTCTTCCTCGGTTTTGCCCCCTAACTCCTCCACCACCCAGCCTCACTCCTCTTCCTCTTCTTCTTCTCTCAGGCTGTTGACCCCGTCCAATTCCTTGTCCTTCCATTGTCAAACATTGAACGTTGTGTTGTGCTTCAGCCATATACAGTATATACTTGCCCATTGATTGTCAATGAGATGCATCTTTGTTAGAGGAAGTCAAGCCACATGAGAGTGATCTCATTTATCACATGTCTTGGTGTTTTTGAGCCTAATTTCAGTACAGTTCTTTCACAATTGGATACTTTACGCTTTTTACTCAAGTTTTCTTTTAATTGGTATTGGACTTTAATTTTTACAGTAAGGTATCTGTACTTTTACTCAAGTATGGTTTTCAGGTACGCTTTACACCTCTGTCACAGACAATGGAACTCTTTTTGCCAAAAACCTCCTGTCCAAAATGTNCCAAAAACCTCCTGTCCTAAGCTTGTCATTGAATAATAATAAAAAAAATAGAAACACATGAGGCTGGAATCTGTATTCATTAAAAAAAAAACTTTAATACTTCATATAATAATCCATATATCACCATCACAAATAATTTGAATAAAGCCACAGTAAATGAAGCAGCAAATACTACTTTCTTCTTTCTTTTATAGATTAAGTTTTTCGTAAGATCAAAGCAATTGTGAAAAGATAAACAATTAAACTTTGGTCTGGGAATAAAATCATAAATAATGTATTTATTTCCCCCTCCCATTCTTTTAGTAAATAAGATCGGGAATGAGTAAACTTATATAGATCTAAAAGTCTGCATGCTGTGAATTGACACACAAGAAATTAGCCTTTCCCCTAAAGGCCACTAGAAGAAAAGAATAACGAATAGCAATGACATTTGTGCCTACTGTACCAAATCAGACAGAAAATTACCGCAGAGCAAAGACTGCAACCAATGCAGGAAACATGGAATCATCAAATTACCACAAGTTTTCTTTCTCATTGTGTGTTGTCTTTGGAATTAAGTGAGACGGAATATGTATTTGAGCAAGATCAAATCATTACAGCACGTAATGCGTTATGCAATTAATACATATACATTTAGAGACTACATTTAAAACAACACGTAGCGTTATGCAATTAATACATATACATTTAGAAACTACATTTAAAAATTCGCTTTTTTGAAATGCCAAACATCAATGGCCAAATCAAGACAATCCTGTTAAATTATTTTCTTTTCTATCTGTCTGTCTGTCTACAGTATCTATCTATCTATCCATCCATCCATCTATCTCTCTCTCTCTCTCTCTCTCTCTTTCTCTCTGCCTGTCTGTCTCTCGATTGTCTATCTATATGTCTATCTCTCCATCCATCCATCCAACCACCCACCAATCCATCCACTCATAAATAAAACAGGTTGAAAAAAGAACTTTGAAAAATGGAGCAACATTACTTAAATGTTCTGTTTCTTGGATTTCTTGCAAAAGCCTGTTCATCTCTCAAAACTAAGTCTTTATATCATTGAACATGTTAGTGCTATGCAAAACTGTTAAAAAAGCACATTTTGTCACATTATCGTATGTTTTCACAAATGTGCATCTAAATACAATATTGCCCAAAACATTCAAAGACTTCAGTCAAATGTACACAAGAGCTTGGTGGAATTTTGCAGACTTTATTTATCTGCTGGCGCATTGTACTGTCAAAAATTATTTCTACTCTAACAGCTTCCTAAAATGTAATTACTAGTACTGTATGTCATGTCAATTTTTATCAGACATTAAAAAAGTTGCCTAATGATCTAAGAATAGACCCCGGGAATATCTGTGTTTCAAGAACTTCTGTGTGTGTGTGTGTGTGTGTGTGTGTGATTTGTTGAGAGACTCTGAAAGAGAAGGATCCTACAAAGAGATCTCGCAAGGTGAATATATGTGGAGATAGTTGTTTTTACACCATCGTATGACCCTGCGGACCACATGGTTTATGAGTCAAATGGTCATCTACAGCTCAGTAACTGCTCTGGAAGTTATGCTTCTATCCACCAAAGGTGCCAAAGCTGATATAAAAGTACAATTATGTAGGTACGTATATAAACAAATACATATATTATCGATTTAATGTAATACTTTTGTTTTATATACCGTATTTACGCAAATATAAGCACCCCCCCCCCCTGATTTTTCAGGCACAAAATAAAAATTCCAAAAAAACATTTGTTTCAATAAAGTTAATATTCTCTAAAAAATACAATTGTTTCTTCATTTTAAACCTAACTCGTGACTTGTATCATTTTGATGTTGTTTTACTTGAATAATAGATAACAAAAAAAGTTGATTCTAGTGGTCAGGACTTCAAAAAAGAGTCTTTAAAGACAAAAAATGTCCATTGTTCATCTGTGTTCAAAAATTTGAAAGAAAAAGCAAAGAAAAGAAAGAAAAGAAAAAATCATTTTTCCAAACACAGAAATTGATGCTAATCTATGCATTGAATAATATGCTTAATTTTTTTTTTTCAAATTTTTTAAATTTTTTTTAACTATGAACAACTAATATTATTATTTTCTATTAACGCTCAGCAGGAACGTTAACAACTGTAGTTTGGTCAAAACCATAATTTTAAATAAAACGATAAGCTCTCTTATCTAATACACAAGGCTTTACCTTGACAAGTGTGAAGACACTCTTAATGTGACCCTTAAAAAAAACTCCAAAAAACATCTCTTTTTTTCAAGATCACTTTCAGTCTCATTTATCGAGTGGGACCTATACGGACAGTCTGGAGCGTAACTATGCACGGAAGCTTAGCTACCAGGTTTTTTATATTAATGACTTCATCTGCATATGACTCTTTGATGTCCTGACTGCTTGTAGTCGAATAAGAGGAAAAACAGCTTTTTCTGTTGTCGGAATTCAACTCTTCTCAATGTGTGAATCCTTTGTGACTTCTATAGTTTTCCTTCTATGTTTGTTTGCATATGAAATGTGTTTACATATCAAATAGTTTGCATTCTTCAGACAATTAAAATTAAGTCTGGCTTAGAAGGTGTTGTAAAAATAATGGGCATCGGAAACCAGGGCTAAATTTTACACACCATATTTACGCAAATATAAGCACCCATTTTTTTTTTTTTTTCAAATATCCGACGCTCAAAAGCTTGGGTTGCTTATAATCGCCGATTTCAACAATGCACATTTTTACATATTTCAAGTCAGGAGCAATCACAAATACCGTATTTACACGAAAAAAACCACCACCTATTTTCCAATTAAAAAAATAAATCAAATAAATGGAAATATGTAGTCTTTCCTAAAATCATTTATAAGCAATGTTCAAGTACAAAAGCGTTAAAGTGAACGATGCGAAGGAGGAACACGCGTAGATCTTTCAGATGGCCAGATAAAAACGTTTTATCTTGACACCGGCGAATTAAAACATTCATTCTTCCTAATACTTTGTATCAATTTTTTCAAGCACAACAGCATTAAAGTGAACGGTGTGAACGAGGAACATGCATAAATGTTTTACCTGCGAATTAAGTTTTTTCTCCGCAAGACATGCACAAACAGTGGTAGTCTAGAAACAATAATAAGCTAGGGTTTTGTTTTTTTTAACCGCTGCAACAAGTGACTATTAATATCCGTTTTATAAGAAATTGTTTTCGTACCGGTTTTACTCGCTGCTGCTCTCAGCGGAACAAGATAATATAATAATAATAAAAAAATTAATTAAAAAAATGTAATTTTGTAATTTTTTTTTATGATTGAAAAATCAGGGGGGTACTTATATTCGCGTAAATACGCTATATGGAAACACTTCGTTTTTATGCAGCGGTGTGCGTGTGTGTCTTTAAGTAATAGTTCCCAAGGCAGACGTGCGTATAAGCTATTAATGGCTCAATACCAGAAATAAAGAAATATTATCCACGCAGTGACACTTACAGAGACAAAATAACACTGGAAGATGCAAGATTAAACTAAATACAATAATTAATACTTGAACAAACACACCATTTTGCATCCGGTAAATCGGCGCTAGCGGCTAACGAGTCGCAAGACAAAGACATTTAGTGTGCAAAGACTCACTTGATTAGTGTCACTGGTTTTTATGACTAGATGAGCATTATTTAAGTTTATGCGCTTTGGGACGGTTGCAACTGTGAACTTGAACTTGAAGTAAAAATGATACGAGAATTGAAGTGATACAATTCACAAGTTAGGTTTGTTAAATTATGTATTTTAAGAGAAAATTTATGTTGGTTGTGATGTTTTGTTGGGCCGTGTCAATTAGCCAGTTAGGAAATTTCCTTTTTTGGGGGGAAGATTGTATGCTTCAGGGAGGAAGAAAACTTAAGGGAAGTCAACCACAGTAAAATTCATAGCCACCCAGGTTTCTGGATGACTTCAGGTACCACATATGAGCGACCGGCATCAGACCACTTCAGAGAGTTGCCACGGATATGGGCACATGCCTCTGTGTGGCGTAAAAACACCCCAATTTGCCTTTCTCGCAAAGACAGAAGGATAAGTCATTTCTCTCCGTATGAGATGAGTCTTTCATCTGAAGATATTTGCTTTTATTGCCACTTCTCCGAACGTCTATGTACGGTTTCGTTAAATGATGAATCAATGTTACGAATAAAACTTACTATCAAGTTATCTATCACTTTCGTACAGTTTGAAATACTGTACTTTACTAAAATATAAAACCGGGGGAAAATATAACCAATATAATTTAACAGTTTTATAAACAAGCGTTACTATACACATGTTGGCGATAAAAGCATTTTTTAATACGGTATATGTATTTTTTTAACGATTCCTTCACTCATTTTCAGGCTATTTATATTACAACCAATATGAATTCGCCTTTCAAACAGTAATGAACTCATGGAGACGTTCCTAAAAGGAGGATGTGTCTGGTGTGTATATATGTCTTTTTGGGGAAGCCAGAATTACAAGTGGCTGAGAGTTAATACACACAAGTACAGTGTGAGTATGTCCTCTATAGTTTCTGTGTTTGGTTGTGGAGATGCCGATGTCTGTCTGTAAAATCCTGGACGTTTGTGTATGTGTGTTGTGCGCACGTTGAAAGGCTTCGCGTCCGGAGCGCTGCTCCTTTGCGCTTCACACTTGCCAAAGAAAACTGCGGTCGGAAGAGGCCGCTAATAGAGCATGATGCACGTCAACTGAAACTAAAATCATCTGCAGTAGAGAAACCACAGCGGGCGGGAATCTCACCAGTTCTGCTATTCCAATCTTCCGGAGCCTCCAGGGATAAGCCCCTTTACCCAAACCCAGACCCTCAATCCCCTGCTGCCCATTGGCCGTACTACTTCTGTGCTCACTTCTGTCTGGACCACTGGACAAGCCGTCATATTAATTCCAAATCATTGCTAGGCTTATTATTTTCAATGGAAGCAGTGATGTCAGAAGTTGTCACGTTCATTACTCAAGTAGAACTATACTGGAACTCAACTGTAAGACTATATTGGGATATTAAAATACCGTATTTACGTGAATAAAAGCACCCTACGAATATAAGCACCCCCCTGATTTTTCANGAAGTTGTCACGTTCATTACTCAAGTAGAACTATACTGGAACTCAACTGTAAGACTATATTGGGATATTAAAATACCGTATTTACGTGAATAAAAGCACCCTACGACTATAAGCAACCCCCTGATTTTTCATGCACAAAATAAAAAAATGTTTGGTTTGTTTTTTGGCTAAATTATGTTAATTTCTACTTTAAAATAATTTTTTTTCTTTATTTAACAAACCTATTACTCATTTCATTTTGATGTTGTTTTACTTAATAATAATAAAACAATAATCTAATCCAGGGGTGGAAAATACATCTCCCATCATGCTTTAGTTCGGGCTTAAAACAAGGTGGGACTTTTAATTTGGGACCGTTATTTTGACTCGGACTTTAGAATGCGTTACTTCCGGGTTCACGCTGTTTTGTTTTGTTTGTGCTGCCACTGTTTCCCTTTATTCCTCCTGATCGTGTTAATTGTCTGTTATTAGTTCCAGCTGTTTGTCGTTGTCACATTATACTTTGTATTTATATCCCACCTTGTGCACCATGTCTTTGTCAGATTGTCTGATGTGTTTGCCTGTCGTCTCGTTTTTCATGCATGACCATTGCCTGCTTTTCTAACCACGATTTTGGAACAAACCCCTTTGTTAAGGAATTAACCCCTTGCCTCCCGATCTTTTCTGTGCTGTGTACGCGGATCCATCCCTCTAGTCTCAAGACACGCATCGTGACAACTGGTACTTGCAACTGGCGCTAACAAAACATAGCATAAAGCTGACTGAGCTGGGTTTTTGTTAGATGTAAATATTAGTACAGTCACATTTTTCATTGTGCAGCAGACAGAGCGATTTGATTGTGTTTGACCCCGGTGTTCTTCTTTTTAAACTGTTTTCTGTTTGCGCCGAAGCTTCTGCAGCTGCTAGTCTCGTTTTCAAGCGCTAGCCCGTTAGCCTTTAGCACGACTATCTACCAGATGCATAATGGTCTGCCTGTTCAAATATTAATGACTGTTTTTTGTTTAATCTTACTCCAATGTTATTTTTCCCTGTTAAGTGTCGCAACGTTTCTAATGTTTCTTTATTTCTGTTATTGAGCTAATAAAAATTCAGATGCACGTCTGCCTCACATTACTTAAAGAAATGAGCGCCTATAATTACGTGAATATTTGAAATCGGCGATTATAAGCACGCGATTGTGATAATTGTCTTGTTTAGGATTCAGGTGTTCCTCATTGGTCACGTCATTATTGTCTGGTATTTAAGCACGGGTTTTTGTCACAGTTCTTTGTCGGATCGCCTCATGTGTTGGTTGTTGTCTTGTCGTGAAAACTTCGTCTAGTTCATGTCTTTGTTCAAGTCTTGCCTCGCGTTTGTTTTGGAATAAACCACGTGTCAGGAAAATAATCCTTTGCTTCCCGTCTTTTTCCGTTCTATGCATGGGGATTCATGAGACATCCCTCATTGTGACAATAACGCGTTACAAAAGTAATATATTACGAAAATATTTTAGTTTTTGCTGNGAGAGTAGTAAGAACATAAAAATACAATTTCTGTGTATTAACAGGCGGTCAAAAAATGGCTTCCCAGCCACAATATTTAATGTCATACTGTAATATGAATATTTTGTTTTCGAAATGCATTCCATTTCTTTTCATTTTAATCTAAATCAATTTTTGAAATCAAGATATTTGCTATTATATTCACCCCCTACCTCGCTTATCACGACGAACGCTGATAAACCTAAACTTTTTATTTTGTAGGCAGACGATGGTATTTATTTATTTATTTTTTTCGATGCGTGGCCATATAGGCACTTAGTAACGTTTCAACGAAAGTATGCCCTTCCTACATAATTCACTAGTAGACTTCTGTGAAATAAGCCTGGCATTGCAAATAATGCACATGGTCTCTCTTCCTCTCTTCTGGACACTCACTTTGTGGGAACCCGTGGGGATTACAGCAGGTCAATCACAGTACAATTACAATCAGTTTTAGTGCAGAAGAAAATCACTAAAGAATTCAATATTGTGAATGTCTTTGCTCATAATACATCCGTTTAGTGAAAAGCTTTCAAGAGCTTTTCCCTGGCACAGAGCAGAAAAAAACAGTAGTAGTTTGCCCTATGTGTCTAGTTTTGTGCTCTTGAAGAAAATTGGTAACGTGCATTGCCTGAAAAGCCAAAAACAAATGTTGTTGTAAAGATGCATGTCGAAAGGGAATAAATATAAGAAAATAAATACTGCTGATGTTTGTTTCTTACTAAAGCATCATGTCACAGGAAATAAGTAACAAAAAATCAGTATTAATAATGTAACCAATTNAACAAATGTTGTTGTAAAGATGCATGTCGAAAGGGAATAAATATAAGAAAATAAATACTGCTGATGTTTGTTTCTTACTAAAGCATCATATCACAGGAAATAAGTAACAAAAAAGCAGTATTAATAATGTAACCAATTCTGTTTTCCACCACTGACAGGGCTACAGAAATACAGTTGTGACTTTGGAGTATTAAGACAGAATTGTAACATGAACTGTTCTCTAGAGCTCTATTGCATTACACACACCCATTATGAAGCACATTTGTGCGATTCTCACAAGTAGAAACTAAGCATTGCTTATTTTAATTTAGAGACAACAATTGTAAAATGCTTTCTGTTTTCTTATCCAGGGAGCACCTCTGGGCCCATAAATGAAACTAAAAGGGTGGAAAAGAAGAAGAGACAAGAGGATGAAAGCCATCAACAATGCTCTTCCCTGGGGAAATAAGCACAGGCCATTTTAACTTGCTGAAAAGACTCTCTAACTCTCCGCTACACTGGAAACTTATCCATTGATTTAACCTGCAAATGCATAAGCTACGGTCATCGAGTTTAAAAAGGGGCTAATATATCAATACAGTAGCACCCCATAAATGTGAAATAATCTATCGGACTTGGAGACTTTGGTAAATCAAGAGGACGGGTTTTATCACCCTGCTAAATACTGTGAGATTCCATCCAGCCTAGTTAAACTCAGTGGTATCACTCATGGCTTCCAGGAGGGCACCCAGAGCTTGTAATAAAGGCATGGTGAAGAGTGCCTTCTTCTGGTCTATGGCCATAGTCTATCTGACACACATATGTGGAGTGAAAGGGGACTGCTGGCTCATAGAGGGGGAAAAGGGCTTTGTATGGCTGGCCATCTGCAGCCAAAACCAGCCACCCTATGAGGCCATCCCTCAGCAGATCAACAGCACCATAGTGGACCTACGCTTAAATGAGAACAAGATCAAAAGCATCCACTACTCTGCCCTCAGCCGCTTTACCAACCTTACATACCTGAATATAACCAAGAATGAGATTAATTATATTGAGGACGGGGCTTTTTCAGCTCAATTCAACTTGCAGGTACTTCAGTTGGGCTTTAACAAGTTGCGTAACTTGACCGAAGGGATTCTCAGGGGTTTGGGAAAGCTGCAGTACCTCTACCTCCAGGCCAATCTAATTGAGACTGTGACACCCAATGCCTTTTGGGAGTGCCCAAACATCGAGAACATAGACCTTTCCATGAATCGCATTCAGGTGCTTGATGGGTCCACCTTTACTAGTCTGACCAAGTTGACCACTTGTGAACTCTATACAAACCCTTTCAACTGCTCTTGCGAACTCTTGGGTTTTGTAAAGTGGCTGTCGGTATTTCCAAATCGGACCAGTGAAAGGATGGTGTGTGAATCTCCGGCCGGAGTTTCTGGCTACAGTCTACTGAGTCAAAATCCAAACAATCCAACCTACCGGAACGCCCTGCACATGTTGTCTACTGTGTGCACTGAGGACTATGTGACTCCATATATCCATATGCCTCCTGATACTACCACGTATCCTCCAGATTCCACACCATGTGGGCTGGAAGACTGTCCCTCAGGAACTGAGCCTGAGGAAATCAGCATTAGTCCTACATATATTGACTTGGATGTAAAACCAATAATGAAGCTCAAACAAGTTTCCCACACAAATGCTGTGATCACAGTTCAGATCCCCTACCCTTACAAGAAAATGTACATACTTGTTCTCTACAACAACAGCTTCTTTACCGACATACAAAACCTGAAACGACAGAAGGAAGACATTGAACTGAAGAACCTTAAGCCTCACACAGATTACACTTACTGTGTGGCATCTATAAGAAACTCACTCCGTTTCAATCACACCTGTTTGACACTGTCCACTGGGCCTAGAAGCAGCAAAGAGAGAGATGCTAGTAATGCCACAGCTACCCACTACATAATGACTATCTTGGGATGCCTTTTGAGCATGGTAATAGTTTTGGGAATTGTATATATTTGTTTGCGGAAAAAGAGAAAGCAGGATGACAAGCACAAAAAGGCAGGCAGTTTGAAAAAGAATATAATTGAACTTAAATATGGTGGAGAGCTGGAAGGTGGGACAATATCAAGGATGTCTCAAAAGCAAATGATGGTTGGGGAGAACATGGCCCGCATGCCATATCTTCCCTCGGGGAGTGAAATGGAGCAATACAAACTGCAGGACATCACCGACACTCCCAAAATGGCCAAAGGAAACTATATTGAAGTGAGAACTGGTGAGCACCCGGATCGACGAGAATGTGAAATGTCCATGCCCGGCAACAGCCAAGGTTCTGTGGCTGAGATTTCAACAATTGCAAAAGAGGTGGACAAGGTCAACCAGATAATAAACAACTGCATAGATGCTCTAAAATCAGAGTCAACATCCTTCCAAGGTGTAAAATCTGGTGCGGTGTCAACAGCAGAACCTCAGTTAGTGTTGATTTCAGAACAGCCTCAAAACAAAGGCTTCTTGTCCCCTGTCTACAAGGACAGCTACCACCACTCTTTACAAAGACATCATGGATCAGATGCTTCTCCCAAGCGTCCAAGTACAGCAACTGGTGGTCCAACGCGAAGTCCAAGACCTTACCGAGGGTCCGAGGGTTTGTACAAGTCAGAGTCGAAGTATATAGAGAAGACTTCACCGTCAGGGGAGAATATCTTGACCATCACTCCCGCAGCTGCAATACTAAGGGCTGAGGCAGAGAAGATTCGGCGCTATAGTGAGCACCGACATTCCTACCCTGATGCCCACCAAATCGAGGAGCTCGAGGGTCCAGATGGCAGGAAAACTTCCATCCTAGAACCTCTGACACGGCCTCGGCCAAGAGACTTGGCATATTCACAACTCTCACCCCAGTACCACAACCTTAGTTACTCATCTAGCCCAGAGTACTACTGCAAACCTTCACACAGCATCTGGGAGCGTTTTAAACTCCACCGCAAACGGCACAAAGACGAGGAATACATGGCCGCAGGTCATGCCCTGAGGAAAAAAGTGCAGTTTGCAAAGGATGAAGACCTGCATGATATTCTAGACTACTGGAAGGGAGTATCAGCTCAGCAAAAGTCTTAATGGATTTCATTGTTTGTCTGTGTCTGATGGACCATAAACGGCTGGACAACAAATAATATCTAATTTAGTGAAATCACTTTTTATTGAGTAAATATTATATTACACAGAATTCTAACTTTGGGGATTTAGCCTGTGTCCCAAATGAAAATGTGACCAGGCAACAAATGGAGAATATATTGAAAATATAAAATGCATATATAAATAAATGTTAAAATTGATTTTTAGTATTTGGTTATCGCATGGCCAAGTCCTGTGACAGTGGATTTGCTGTTGTGTACTGTGAGACAAAAAAGAAACCAACAGCTACAGACATTCTCGGAAATCTTAGTATTTAATCTTGCAGGACAACTGGAGACTACAAAAGGTTGTCGCCCAAAATTTGAATTGTTCGAAATAGAAATTTACTATGTACAGATATTGTTTCTATATTTGCAATGTTTGCTGTTATAACGGAGGAGGAAAATTGTAATGTGTAAAATTCAGGTCTAGACCATGGATTTTGGAGTTAGCTCCTGTGATACTTTCAGTCCTTAAATGAATGTTTACCGTCCTGATGGATAAACATTGCACTGGTCAACAAAAAGGCATATTTTTTTTTCTTTGGATCACAGTTTACGCTACCCTGCTTTGCCAATTTCTATTTTTATTTTTGAAATCAATGGCAATGATCAGGCCGCACAACTTTACATGAGCTGATATGGTGACTGGTTTTTCTAAATCAGAACAACAACATCTGTTTTACGTGGGATGATTTTAGTAGAAACATCTGCATACATGATTGCATGTACAAGTGAAAGCAACAAATGGTTATGTAGATATTATTGTTTTTATATTCACTTAGTCCATTTTTATTTCTTTGCCAATTAAACGCTCCACAAAACCAGTTCTGCTTCGACCTTACGATGCCTAATAGTAGTGAGGGGTTACTGATCGTAAACCAAAGTGCTTGGGTGGCAGCTCATCACATGTTTCTGGCAGATGTTTCTATCCATATCAAGTCAACAGCCCAATGGATGAATGTATTACATGTAATAACATATAGCAGCCTTTTCAGCTGCAGTACGGTTTTTTTTTGTTCACCACCGACCACAACATACTTGTTTTACATGTTATGTACTTTTGTTGTTTAATCAAATTATATAAAATGTTTATAAACCTAAAATATTGTTTTAGTATTTTCTACTCTGTGGCAGGTAAAATGCATTTGTAAATGTTGATCGCCACTGTACGAAGTTCAGGAAGGAGCTTCGCCTTCCCGTCTAATAGTAAAGACTGAACTGTTACTGGACTGTTGCCACTGAATTTTTGCATCACTTCAATAGAGTGCAGTAGGTAAATGGATTATTGTGGAGAGAGAGATGTTATCAAAATGTTTTTTTTT
>SOMO01000015.1:1578349-1594909 GCA_028128575.1 Paedocypris carbunculus | reverse complement strand
AAAAAAAAAAAAAAAATGGGGGAAGGAATAGCAAAAAAAAAAAAAAATAATAAATACATTTAGTAATACCCTGTGTCTGCGTAATTTAATTTTAAAATAAATTGATGTTAATTTAGTTTATTAAATTAGATTATTTGCACAATTTCTAGATGTACAACGTAGAAGAAAACCATTACATTTTTAGGATTATTTAAAAGAAACGGTATAAAAAAAGACTACAAAATGTCCGTCTCTTAATTGTTTGTAAATAAATAAGCACAAAAATAACCAACATTAGACACTTAGTTGGCCAAATTATGCCACTAACAATCATATTATCATCGCAGTCATAACAAGTGCATTGTTTGTGTTTGTTGCACAAAAATCATATTCCAAAAAAGTTTTGGATAGTTCACCAAATAGAACTAATGAACTTGAAAAAGCGGCAAATTAGCAAACACACAGAGCCATCTGTGAGCCCCCAAGGCAGGCAAATTATTTCATATCTGCCAAGGTACCCTAATGAATCTCCTACATTTTACATGTAAATCTCTGTCTAATCTCGCTCTTTTTTTTCTGCCAAATGTCTGAAGCAAATAAATATATAAAACCCAATTATGATTTAATTAATATAAAAACCGTGTTCTATGGAATTTGTACCATAGCTGGGCAACTCTAAGCCTTGATGCAGCTTTATCAACCCTTGCTGTTTGAACAAGCCCCGGGGCTCGGTGCCGCCTCGCAAATCCAGCGTCGTCAATCCTTATGTTAGCATTAGAAGCTAGCAATCTGCCTCGCTGTCTACTTTTATTCTCGTAAAGTGGTTCCAGTTGTTAAATCCTTTTTTTGTTGAACCCAAAACAACAACATTAATAAATCTTATTAATTCTCAGGTCTCACAATAAGGAGGTTCAGACTTGGCTTTCTGTGTGGAGTGCGATGGATTCCGCAAGCTGCTCTGGTTCCCTTCCACTTAGAGATTGTGATGGATTCCCTGATTGATAGGATTATGGTCCAGGTCTTGTCTTCTAGTCATGTTTTTTACATTAAATGCTTTAAAAGATTGTGCTTTATAAGTTCAAATTGTATTTGTCATGTACGTATACATACATATATTCATCTACATATTATCATACATACATTTAGCAAGTTGATGCCAAACATAACTGGTTTAATTAAACTAAAGACTCCAAAAGACTGCATACAAAACATAAACCTGACATGATAGCAAAAAAAAAATAAGACATGGCCGCACAACAAACGACATAACTTCAATAACGACGAGGAGCAAAGTTATAAAAAAAAAAAACTTCAATACCCGACGAGGAACAGGTGACGGTGTAACGTTAATGACCGACAATTCAAACACAGGTGACACAACTTAACAGAAATCAAACAGAAATAACTGAAGAAAACAACTCAAATCAGAAAGTGTCCCGATGCAAACAACCAAAGTTCAGGAGACTAAAAAAATAAAATACAATACAATATGCAATAGAATACAATACAATACAAATGCAATAAGGATACAAATATACAAAAACTGTAGGGGTGGAGGGTTATAATGAACAAAGTGACCAAAAAGTCTAAAGTGACCATAAAAGTTTAAAGTGTCCGAGCGTAAAGTGATTTGTGTGCAAATAGAAAAGTGTCAGCGTGACAGTGGAACTGTTCTGGTATAATATTATATTCAAATTATTTTTTTACTTCCAAGTGTATTATTAATATTTTTAATTATTATTAATACATTCAAGCGTATGTATTTTATTAGGAGAAGTAAACGTGGGTCCGAAAAATTTGTAGCTGGTCTCATTGCACCTAACACACAAACAGAAAAATAGAGCAGCTCAGGTTTATTTCACATATCACATATTGTCTTTCCAAAGCTAGAACAACTGAATATGATTGAATGTAGATTATGAATTACACTATGGCTATGATAGCTAGAAAACTGTTTAGTGCAACAGTGGCTAGGTGGGCAAAGCAAAAAACCTCTCAGAGAAAGAAAATAGAAACCCGTGTGTTGGGTCCAAAATCCTTCATGACCGGTTCTTTGCCTAAGCTGCTATACTTTATAAAGAAATAAAACACACGACACGATGGATTAAAGTTAATTACAAAATCGCAGAGGAGAGGCACAGACTAAGACCAAACTCGCACCCATTCCTTCAGATTTCTCGAGCTTCTGATCGTCAGTCGATTGGACATCTAAAAAATGTCACCATATATAGTCAATATAATTAGGCAACGGAAGAAAGCAGAATGTCGTATTTTGGATTTAGCATACTGTTCTGAGCATTTGTAAGGATTTAGCATACGAGCAAAGGCTTCACTACCACAAGGCGTCTACATGCTTCAAGGTTCTAGCTCTTCAACAATCTGATTAAGCAACACACACTTTAGGAAAAATGTCAACCTGACCTTTCACATGCCATTCAAGCTTACTTAATATTAAACATTTAAAGCCTTTTAAAGCATATTCTCCTTAACACAGTGTTGGGTTTATTAAGCTTGAAATGCAATAATTAATTGTTTTATTAACATTTCTTTACATTTCGATATTAGTGAAAAATGCAAACTCATCATGAGTGGTTTATAGTTTGGCCAAAGGTAACTTTAAGTTCGAGCGCTCCACTGCTCCCATAAATTCTAAGCGAATGAATGGTTAATCTTCAAGGTCAGCCATCTGGACTCGACGCGAAAGGTGTAAACTATGACGTGGTATGCAAATAAGCAACTCGTGACTTTCTTTATCTATCTTTAATAAAAGCCGTGTGTTTTTCTGAAGAGCCAGAAGGAATTCAGGAGTAAGATTCAGCAAAGCCTCGGTGAAGCTGGTATTCTTCAGAAAAACACAAAAACCTTTGCATCTACAAACTCTGTGTTGAAGTTTTTAATTGTATCAGAGAAGTTTCGGGGAAAGGCTAAGATCCATCGTTAGAGCGTAGAAACATTTGAGAAGGCCGCTCGCACCCAACACAGTGAAAATCCCTGATCAACTAGTGCCAGTCAACTCCTTTTTACAAAATAAAAGTTGAGTCTCTTGTACGTTGTGAAGTGACAAACCTGACTGAAGGAAGAGCAAGTAGGACCCGAACCCTTCATTCGCAAACTTGCATTCTTACCCAACAAAGGGCAATTGTTGTACCTAGTGGCTATATTATCACCTCACTTTTCATTTTCAAACTTAAAGACTGATGCACCCGAATACAGTATGAATTTTTAACTAGCTTGAAATCTCATCCTCATCAAAAGTGAAAAGCTTAGGTGTCATTTTAGATAGCAAACTCTCTTTTGAGAGTCACGTACACATTGTCTGTAGAACTGCCTTTTTTCACCTCAGGAATATCTCAAAGCTACGTCACCGGATGCAGAAAGACTGATACACGCGTTTATGACATCACGGTTAGATTACTGTAATGGTCTTCTGGGAAGTTCTCCTGTTAAGCTAATAGATAAACTTCAGTTAGTTCAGAATGCAGCTGCTAGATTACTCACCAGAACTAAAAAGTATAGCCATATTTGTCCAATTTTAATGTCGCTACACTGGTTAACTATCGCATCCAGTTTAAAATTCTCTTAATCACTTACAAAGCACTAAACGGTTTAGCTCCTCTATATCCCAGTGAGCTCATCAACTACTCCGAGCCTACTGCTGCGCTCTCAAAACTCCGGCCAGCTTACAATACCGCGAATCTCTATAATCTACCAGGGAGGAAGATCCTTTGCATACTTAGCACCCAAACTATGGAATGCTCTGCCTAGTCCAATTCGAGACTCAGAATCAGTGAGTCAATTTAAGTCCAGACTGAAGACGCATCTCTTCAACGAAGCATATATTGACCTGTTATAATAACTTGCAGAAAATATATCGTATAGAAAGGCTGCCTATTTAGTGCTCGGAACCGAATCACACCTGCACCTCACAAAATTGTCAAAATCTTGATTATGGTACTTCAAGTTTTTCTAATTGCTTTTTTTTTTTCTCTCCCCTCCTCTCCTGAGCGCCAAGTGTCGTACGACCGGAATCTCCTAGGAGCTTCGGGTTCATCTTTTCTGTGGTGCCTCCTGGACCTCTGTAGACCTGACGACACTGTTGGCGTGGAGAAGTGGAGCCGCCTCTTTCTCCACTGTGGAGGGAAACATCTTTCCGGAATCATCATTAAAAATGGCGCGGAACCAGTGGCGTCACTAGGGTTGGTGTCACCCGGTGCGGTAAAGCCATGGTGTCACCCCCCCCCCCCCAGAGTTTTCCATGGCTGGCCAATAGTAATGTTAGTAATTTACAAACAGTAATATTATCATACCTAGGTGATTCTTTAATCACCTGCGTCAGTACAGTGTCTATATAGCGGGCGTAACGTGTGTGGCACCCGCAGTTACCTGCGCGCCGAATTTTTGGTCAGCCCAAATTTTTTTTCGCCAGACAACCACGTCTAAATTTCCTGCAGTGTGTAAACGCATGTTAAATGCGCTTGTATCACGTCTTCATTGCGTCCTCTTCACGTTTAACGGCGTCTGCTTCGCAGGTACCATAATTTAGACGTGATTGGGTTGCGATCACCCGGTGCGGCCCGCACCCCCCTAGCAACGCCACTGAACCAACGCATTGATTTTGTAGTAGATTATAGTAGATTTAGAATGCCAGAGGAGACTGGCGCCAGTGAGCCGGGTTCTCCCCAGGGTTTTTTCCTCGTTAAAGAGGTTTTTTTTTTTTTTTAACTGGCCACTGTCGGATATGTGCTTGCTCACTGGTCTTTGTCTTTAACTGAGGGTGCTTTCACACCTAGCTCGTTTAACCCTTTCAAACGCACTCGGAGCGGTTCGGGGCGTATATGTGAACACACCAAGTGATCTCAGACCCCCCTAAACGCTCCCGAATGCGATCCGTGCCTGGTCCGGGACCGTTTGTGGTTCGATTACTTTGTGTTATGTGAAAGCGAAGAGATCTCGGTCCACAAATAACACGGAAGCAATTAGACAACACAGAAGACAGGGCAAGGACCGTGGCAACGGCAGGCGTAGGCAGAGCTTCGCCTCGATCAAGCGGCTTGCAAGTCCTTAAATAGTCTTCGTGATTGGCGGCAGGTGAATTCACTTTACGTGCGCTCCCGCGCACCGCGCAGAGAGAGTGCATGCACGCGCCAGCTGCACCAGCACGCGCGCCAGCTCGGGAGACTTGCTCACAGTCATCACAAACGTATAACAAAGGTGCAAAATAAATCGCAGGACAGAGATCGCGTAAAGAACAGATTTATGTGTGAACAAGAAAGAGTCTGGGCTCTCTTCGCTGCTGAAGAGGACCGAAAACAGAACTGGGTTCTCTTCTGAGTCCACTAGGTTGTGAACAGGAAACGGACTGGGATCACTTTCCGCTGGTTCTCTTTCTGGCTCACTTTAAACAAACTGGGTTCGGTTCGCTTAAAACAAGCTANTTGATCACCAGGTGATTAGGAAATTAGTCGCCACA
Organism: Paedocypris carbunculus; assembly: GCA_028128575.1. Taxonomy (NCBI): domain Eukaryota; kingdom Metazoa; phylum Chordata; class Actinopteri; order Cypriniformes; genus Paedocypris; species Paedocypris carbunculus. Next base: position 1,589,460 of record SOMO01000015.1, on the reverse strand, counting down.
TTGTGAGCAGCTCCAAATTTGGAAAAATCGTTTTTTTTTTTTTTTTATTTTCCAAAAAAATTAGTTCTGGAAGTCTAGGGGGGAGAACAATAACACTTATACTAATTTCCTATGAGAAGGGTTGTCTGGTGGGTTTCTTGATTGTGGCGTGGTACATTTTAAGCTTTCTTTCTGGTACCCCGCATTTTTGGCTACTTTGTACTTGTACTATCAAAAATATAAGCAACTTTTACCCTTTACTGCACTACATTTGATTGTACACTTACCATTACTCGTTACATTGTGATTGTGCTCGGCAAATTAGCCTTTTTTTCTACCATGGTTAATTTGTTGGACAGACGAGGCAATATACATTTTATTCTGCCATTTTGAATCATTGAGGTGTTACATTTAATTTCTATACTAGGACACGAAACCCCATTCATTGTTGTATCTTGTTTATCACATTTTTTACTCAAGTCTTCTTGGAATTGGTGACTTGTAACTTGTAATGGAGTAATTTTTACAGTAATGTATTTGTAATTTTACTCAAGTATGGTTTTCAGGTACTCTTTACTCCTCTGGTACAATTAGACTACGGTTCTGGAAATTAATCATGAAAGTAAAGTCCTCGCATTGGCCGATCGACTTTGTCACTTCCCTCCTCTTTCCTCTCTGTCCTTGGAGCTATTAATCATCAGACCGCTGTCTGCATCACTTGCACATCCTATCTCCATTTCAGCCGAAAACCGCTTGAAACATTGACAACTTTGATCCCACAGACCCATAACAGAGCTGATACCCCTTCCCAGCCCTGTACTCCAGGAAAGCATCAGCTCCAGCTTACTAATAAGATTTTAACCTCATGTGTGCTTCAAAATAATTGCATCATGTGCAGTATAACGCTTACCAAAGTTGTGTCCTAATTTTGCATAGCAACTTTGCATTGGTCGGCAAGTGCTATATAAATAAACTTGAACTTAAACAGTTGACAGACAAAGGAAATGGAAACAGGTGACGGCTTAAATACACACGCTAAAAAATAAGAAAGAGATGAAAAATACAATAGAATACAAAATAAATAAATAAAGATGAAAAAAATAGTCTCTGTTATAATATATAATAATCTGTTGCTAGCCACTGTTGCAAAAAGCAATTTTATTGCTCACTTATCATAGCCATAGTGTAATTCATAATTGTGTGTGCATTTGTTATTTTGAGACAAGTGTAATCTTAAAAAAAATATTTTAAAAAGTTAAAAAGCAAAAGAAAAAATTGAGTGCCTTTTTCTCCTTTTCTCCTATGAAGCATAACATGATTGATTAAAGCAGATATCAATGTCTTGAAGTCTATGCTTAGACTTCAACACAGAATCAAGAAGAAGGATGAACATGTGACAGTGTGTGTGTGTGTGTGTGTGGGGTTAAGGGAGGGGTGGGGGTTGGAGAGGGCACATCCCACCCACTCCAAGAGTTCCCACTTTATGGCAGTTATTAAGAGCTAATAGAATTGCAATGTTGCAATATGCTGATCCAATTACAGGATCTACATTAGCAATTAACTTCCAGCTAAAAATAACAATAATGCCAATTACATGCAAAAATAATCATTTAATCAGCATATTCTGTCACCAGACAATTATTGTGATTACCCCTCAGTTTGCGGAATGCATTGCCAGAGGGATGTGCGCACAAAGCCATTCTCATTTCCTCTCTTTCTTACAAATTACCAATTTTATTTTGTAAAATGAGGCCGCAAATGGGAAACAAGCGCACTTAAATTTGCTTTAAAATGAATGTTCGTGTCTCATGAAGGGCAACACAATTGGTATTTACTGTCCAACTTACGTGATCAGAACAGTTTAAAAAGACACGGTTACAGTTGTGTCTGCCATTGTCTCTAAAAAGTTAGGCAGTTAGGAGGAAACAATTACATTTGTGAATTACTTTTTGCCACATTTTGCAATTGTTTAAATTAAATGCAATGTTCTTGTAGATCATTACTCTGATTGACTCCACTGAATGACTGATGAACACAGTCAGAATGTGTTGATACGGGCAGCAATAAATCCAAAACTGCAAACTAGGTAAGACTTTTGCACCCAAAATTTGATACGAGATTGAAAATGGAAACGAAAATATGTGAGTCACATGGCCAGGCTAGTCAGTTTAAATCTAGATTGAAAACACATCTCTTCAATGAAGCATATTGATAACTGTAATAATAACATTCAACGTTCAATGACTAATATTAACGTATAGGAAGGCTGAAAAAGGTAGAAGCCTGGAACTGAACCTCACCTGCACCAAACCATCACAACTATCATTGCCTTAAAGCCTTTCACGTTGCAAATAGCTTTCTTTTCCTGCTTGTCTCACTCCCCTGCTGATGCCCCGAGTGATTCACATTCCTGCCGGAGGAGACGACGCAGCTCGGAGGAGTGTCAATACCACCGGGATGGAGAATACTGTTGTTTTAGTGATTCCTTTTCCAAGGTTGAGAAAGGACTTCTCAAAAGAAGATCTTTGACCTCTGACATCCACTAGCAGGGAAAAGAAGGCACCAGTGCTCAGAATTTTTTTTTAATGACTTCAGCACGTCGCTGAATGAATTTCGGAAAGACAAAAACATGAAGAGGTTTAATCATATGTCCCTTTTTTATCATTCAAAATCAAAATGCCCCTTTTAGAAAAAAAAAGCAAAAGTTCAATAGTTTGTCTGGAAACAAATGTGGCTGCCAGCTTCCATTCTTATGTCAACTGATAAAAAACCCAAGATTTGCTCATTTGAAATTATTACACCCTGAGCACAGTTTAATAGTCAGACATGATCCAACTAGCACAATATTTTCAAAGAACACCATGTGAAACCTAGGTAACTAGAGATGTGGTTCCAGGACTAATGAAAGGCCAGATGAAAGTGCCAGCACACTCTTTTTTTTAATCTGCATAAGAACTGTACTGTAGGAATATAATAGACAATAAATTCAGAATTTGAAATTGTTAGGAAACCTGCTAAGCGTAGAAAAAACCACACACATGTGCGTTGTCTACTAAGATGACTTAATGTGACAAAAAGCAGCTCATTGACAAAACAGCTCCTTTATTCCGGAGATATAAATGACTCTTTCTGAGCAGTGTGTATTCTGGGTTCTTTTAGAGCAATGAGTCTACAGGGATGTCTAAGTTGGTTATACTGGGTTTCCATTGAGCAAATAAAGTTCAAAGCATAAAAGTACTACCTCCCCAAATAGTGTTAAAGTGTAAGGGGAGGCAAGTGGTCGCTCTTGGCTTGAATGCGATGTCTGCTTAAGACATACTGTTAGAATTAGGGGTGTGCAGATATAAAAATATCACTGAAAAAACAAGCAAGGGTTAATAGGATCTATCAACTGTAGGCCTGGGTCAAATTAGGCTAATAACAGGCATTAGTATCTGATTTTATTTAACCATTACAAACTTGGTTTGGATCGAGTCTAATGAGCTTTTTACCATTTACACAAATCATCAGAATATCGTTTATTCCTGTTTTAGGCTTTGGGATAATGTACAAGCATGCAGTTGAAAAGAGATGCTTTTGTACAGAGCACGGAATTGTCTACAAATATAAATGGCCACTGATGGTCATTTAATATGTACCTTGTGAGGTCCTGCCTTCACATTTTTTTTTTTACCAGGCCAAAAAACAACCATGAAGACATTCATACACGTCTACCTTTAAAAGTATTGTATCCATGTAACTAAGATCTGCTATGAGTTTGATTACAAGCAATATTTAAAAGAATAATACAGGATTTATGAGATTTCGGACATAAAACAAATATAATTTTTGGCTAAACACTCTTAAAATGCTTCTTTTTATTCTTTTAACTAAACTTTTGAATTGTATCACTTCAATGTCGTTTTTTACTTGAATAGTTGATCTATTAAAAAAACACGACTTCAATGTCGTGTTTTACTTGAATAATTGATCTATTAAAAAATCTATTCTAGTGATCAGAACTCCAAACTTCCAAGGTCACGGTCTTTGTCAGCTAAAGTCTTTATCAGACGCTACGTGATGATTAACGTTGTGAAGTATTGTTTTGCCCTGTGCAGCAGACAGAGCGTTCCCTTTCGAAACGGTCTCTCGATATGTGAATATGGGTAACAACGTTTCCCGACAGAAGTTGAAGCCAATAGAACAACGCAGTGGCTAATTCGACAGATCCCACCCTCGGAGGCGGAGCCAACGAGGTAAAGCGCGTGGATCTGCCAGCATTGCCTCAGAACAAATTTCTTCACAAAGTAACAGCCATGGTTACCAGTGACTCTTTTTGAATTAAAATTTTACTCTTACCTGGCCTCTTCAGCGAAGTAAGGAGGTTGAAGGTTCCACGGCTGCCGGGACATCTCCCTCGATGCATCTGGAGAGGATGGACAATCGTGGCCGGAGACGCGGCCTATCCCTGTAGTAGTGGTTTCCCTTGGCTCTGGGCAGCGAGCAACACACTTGTGAGCATTCGTCGCCAAGAGCACACGCCGGATGACCACGAGATGTCGGATGCAGAAACGTCAGGGCGCATGGCGCCGGAGCACGTTCGCAGGCCCTCTGAGGCCTTCTTCTTCCCCATATTGCCCGTCGAGGCGCGGGGACGCAGCATCGCACTCGTGAGTGTTCCCTACACGTGGCGTCCGCGCCTAACCACGTTCTACGCATCGTCAAGCTCCAGAGATGTTCCTCACAGAGTCTGTGTGCTCACGGACGGACCTCCCCTGGACGGCTGCGGTGGATAGCGAAGCCGGCTAAGTGAGTATTCTTCGATGGCTTCCATCGCGAAGGCGATCCAGATCAATGGGCAATGGCTTCTCAAACAGAGAAAATCCCGAAGCAGAAGCAAGAGCAGCGCGATCGGCAGTTGCTCAGAAAGGCATGACGGAGGCCTGAGCAGGCCCGACTCAAAGGCCTGAGGTTTACTTCGGCAGACTCGTTCATGCTCGACGAGAAATAAGTCTGTAGTNCAGTAATACAGTCTGTGATGGCATTAATGTCCTCCCCGTGTGGGTCACAGAGCTCCGTCCACACAGTGGTGCTGAAACAGTCTCTGAGAGCCTCTTCACTCTCTGGTGTCCATTTCTTCACTGTGCGAGACACCACCGGCTGCCTGTGCACCGCAGGTTTATACACAGGCAGAAGATGCAAGATGTTGTGATCAGCTCTGCCCAGCGGCGGAAGAGAGGACGCGCTGTAGGCCTCCTTGGTGTTAGCATAAAATAAGTCCAGTATTTTATTGTCTCTGGTGGAACAGGTGACATACTGGGTGAATGTAGGTAAAGCAGCAGAGGGCTACACCACCAGCATGAGGATTACACCATCTTAAGTTTACGAACACAGCCAGGCCCCCTCCCTTCGTCTTACCGCTCTCTTGCGTTCTGTCCGCTTGTATCAGATGAAAGTTATCCAGAGACACAGTAGAATCCGGGATGATGGGAGTTAGCCAGGTCTCCGTAAACAGAAGGACGCTGCTTGTTTTATATTCCGGTTGATGCCGCGTGAGCGCCGTGAGCTCGTCCATTTTGTTGGAAAGCAATCTTACATTTCCCATGACGACGGAAGGAAGAGCCGGTCTATAGCGTCTCGTTTTTTCCCGACGTTGTTGTCCACCGCGCCGTCCACGACGAGTCTTCACGAGCAGCTCAGCGGAGATATCGTGTCTGTGGCCATGGAGAGAAGCCGCGTTGCGCAGCTCCAACAGCCGCTCCGTTGTGTAAACAAAAGTGCGCGTTTCCACTCCACGGCACATTTCCTCTTATAATCAGCGAAAACTAGCGAAAAAAACTATGTACAAACGACAAAAATAACTTACTTTAGCGAAATAATAAACAATTTAACGAAGAATCCTTAAATAAAACATAGGAAGTATTAAATACAAACTTCGAACATAAGAGCTGTTGTGACAAGCGGCCAGCTTAACCGGCGCCATGGTAATACATTTCCCGTTCATTTTTAACGCTGGCGGACCTGAAGACGGCTGTCACGGGATAAGTGAACGAGAATATGGTCTGAAGCTGCCGTTTGAACTTTGAGCCTGAGGAACGGCGCGATTGTCGTGATAAACGAATCGTTAACGGACGATATTCGTTCATTCTGAGTCATGTATAACATGAGTTCATCTTGATCAGTCAACCCCCAGTTTTCAGTTTGGATAATAACTGTATGGTGAGACTGGTTACACAGCCAGTATAGTCTGGTGAGTCTCAAATCTGTCCGGCTCGGACCTTACATGCCTAGGTTGACAGAGCAAGTCTTTTTAGGTTGATGGGTCAGTTGTTTATCTGCTATGCCAGGCCTAAGAAGGGCGAGCCTTGCCTAAGCAGAGTTTATCGCATTGGATTGTGTATGTGATTTGTTGGATCAGCCATGTCCGAAGGGAGTCCGGATGCATTCCACGGGGGCCCTGGTGTCAGAATGGACTTGGGTCAAGGGAATAAAGATATCTGCAAGGCTGCAGGCTGGGCCTCGCGCAAGTCGTTTGGGTGCGACTTTGGCTTCTCCTCGTTCTCCAGCATTTTGTTCTGTCTCTGTAAAAGCCTGACAATGTCATACATGTTCACAAAGATAGCATCTTAACGTCTAGAATATCATAGACCAACTATCGTATTTACGCGAATATAAGCACCCTTTTTTTTTATTTGACGCTTAAAAACTTGGAAGTGCTTATAATTGACGATTTCAAAGATGTGCGTAAGTATAAGCATCAATTTTTCCGTATTTCTAGTCAGGAATAATCACAAATAAACAGAAACACGTCGTCTTTATGCAGCGCCGCTTTGAAAGCGTGAAAACTGTGGGAAAGCGCCTTACAAAAATACTCATATTATTTATGTGTGCGTCTCTATAATATTGAACAAATGATTTGTAGGCAGACTTGCGTACAAGCTTTTATTGGTTCAATAACAGAAATAAATAAACATTAGACTCAACGCAACACTTTTTTGACGACTCAAAACCAGGGTGGGGGGTGCTTATATTCGCGTAAATATGGAATATGAAATAACATCATCATGGAAGGAAATAGCTTTGCCTTGAACACTTTAACAAATCAAAGAGTCAAAATGGTAAAAAGGTACACATGACAGATCTTTCAGATTCCCGTGAAGAAGATTCTAGAAATATACAGAATTTGGCTATTTGGGTTGTCCAAAAGGAGTAAAAAATGTGAATCTGTGGAGCGCTGTGAGGATACTTGCAATACACTCATACACAAGAAAATCAGAGATCTAGCTTTAACCATAAACGTTGCTGACCCGTATACATGATTGAATTGCCTGAAACATGTCGTAGTCGTAGTTTATTGTCATTGCAGCATTGGGGTACAACATTGTAACAAAATTGCGCGAGAGGGCTGCAGCACATTCAGCGCGCTGCCACTATCTTCTTGGAAGAAAACAGAGCGAGAGCAGAGCATTTCAGACAAACAGTTGCAGGCACACAAGGTTACATTTGACTACGTTACGCACAGGTCACGTGCGCTGGAAACTTTTTTTCTTGAGACACATGAGGAATTTGACAGAAAAGGCAGGTTGGGAGCAGGCGTGTGAGTGCACTTATCAGTATTTGTCAAAGGTTGCAGTCAGTCTCCTAACAGACATAACAGACTGTCAGGATGGCCTTGGAAGAGAAGCCCGAGCTGATCCTGCGTTCTCCAACCACGGTTGGGGTGGGGGGTGGATTATAGACAATTCAAAGCCAATAAAAACAATTTCAGATTCATGCTTAATTTCAGAATCAATCATGACAGTCACTGAGGGCAATCACTCCTGACAATGTGGAGAAGTGTGGACATCTCCTGAAGTCCTGCAAAAAGTCCAACCGTCAGAGCCAGCCGACGATCACTCTGCTTCCAGATATTGTCCGTACGTCTCCATCCTTCCTCGGTGTGGCTAAGATCTTACTACTTAGTCCATCGACCCGAGCCAAACCACTGATGTCATCCCGATGTCCGCACAATCACCACCTCCAGGGTCTTCTTTAGATCCGTGTTCGGCAGGGCAGCCAATGATGCCTCCCACGGCTTTTCCAAATCTTCTGATACACCAGAGTCAGCTCGAGCGCTGAGACTCGGACGCACCTAGCAGCGAGTGTCCCATGAGGTCAGGTCGGTTCCCCGTGAGGTTCCTTCTTTGGGGAAAACATTTTCCAAAAGCGCTCAGTGACCAATTAAAAAACTTCATAATCCTTTGAAAGCAAAACCAGCAGAGCTTCGAAAAAAAGACAATAGCCTTGCAATAGATAGCAGAGCAGGAGAGAGCGAAAGACACGTCTGCTCGTGTCGACAGCCGGAAGAGGAAGTCGACAAGTCTAGAGTAACTACTGTCAAACTCTTCATATAATCTCAAATCAACAAAAGTGAATCATCTTTGAGTAAAACTAGCTTTAACCTCTGTGACCCGAGGCCTGAGCTTATTAATTGAAGCATTAAAATGTCAAAATTGATCAAATCCATATTAATATGCCTGAAAAAGAAAATTGCAGGTAAATGAGGAAAGAATTGTCACCAGAGGTCAAAGAGGTTTGACCTCTTACCCTTTAAGCAGAAATACATAAGGCACATAAAATTACTGTAATGAGCTAAAGACCTCAAAAAGAAAGCATCTAAAGAAGTCAAAGCATTACAATAAGTTCAAATACACTGCAAAGGACGTGTCTGTCACACTCTGCCCGTCACCGTTCCTGGCTCCGCCCCCTGACCCAGTTCCCACGCACACAGCTGGAGGCGATTCCAATCAACACCAGTATATAGGTGTGCCGGGTTATCTGTCCTGTGTCCAACAACGTCTTCACCTACCTGAGACTCCTGGACTCTGTTCATTCGTCTGGATTGTGTTTTCCTCGGTCCTGGTTGGTTTCCTCGTGTCTTCGTTCCTGTGTTCCCGGACTGTTTCCTGGCTATATCATCGTGTCTCCATCATCATCTTCACAGTGTTCGTATTCCTCCTGTTCTGTGGCTACCCATCTGTCATTAAACCTACTGTGCACTTACCTACGTGTTTGTGTTCCATTGTCGCTCACGCTCACCTTGGTTTCACGAGGGCGTGAGCGTGACGGTGTCATTTTGTCTGATTGTCTTACTTGTGCATATTTTGGAAAGCTAAATTTAGAAAATGTCAAGTGTTTTAACAAATCTTCCTCAGACAAAAACGTTATTTTCCAGTTTATTACATGTTTATTTTTAGTACAGTACTGGTCAGTTGTAATAATGCATTGTGCGTTGCTTTGGATAAAAGCATAAGTGTAACCCTAACCAATATTGATTAACGCAAAAAAACACATTTTGTTCAAAATTGATCTAGTATTATGAAGTCAAAGCAGAAGTGTGGCACAATCTAGAATAGCAATAGAATTGTCTACTCCAATTTTGATGCTTCTATTCTTCAGACTTTTAGGCAGATGTGTAAATCTGAAACAACTTGGGTAAAAGTTGTGAAATAATCCATTTAAAAATAAATTAAATTAAATTAAAAAACACTTAAGAGTGAACTTACCCTCAAAGTCAGTTTTAGTCAATCTCGAATGTGNAATTCAAATTTAAAACTCATTAAAGTGAACTTACCCTCAAAGTCAGTTTTAGTCAATCTCGAATGTGCAAAAAAGTGGAACTGTTAATTCACAATCACATGATTTAGCTGATTAACAGCATCCAGTACCTTCAGTACCCAGTACCTATCACCTCATCCGCCCAAAACATTAAATGTCGCACACAATCACAATGTAACGAGTAACAGTAAGTCTCCATTGAAATGTAGTGTAGAGTAAAAAGTACAGATATTTAATCGCAAAAATAGTCAAGTACAGAGTAAAAGATGTTTATATTTTTGATAATAGTATAAAAGTAGCATCAAGTAATAATAATAATAATAATAATAATAATTCAATTTTTTTTATTTTATTTGGCGCCTTTCACGACACTCAAGATCGCCTTACATGACACACAACATTCACAAACACACCAATTGCCCAGTGAAATACCACAGAGTACAAATAAATAGCCAATAAATACTTGACTAGAGTAACAAAGTCCATTTACTCGTACTTTACACCACTTCTTTTAGATATACAGAAAGGTGTATATAAAAGGTAAAAGACTCCAGAATGTTAACTAGATGTGCACTATGTAGATCTTCTTTTTTAATAAAACAATACGGCAAGACTTTTATTGGCTAGACGTGCTTATTTTTCTTAGGAGAATATAAATGTAATGTGGATTTTATTACCAATATGCCTCCTGTGTATTGACTCCAGAAGCATTTTCACACATTTTATTCATCCTTAATTATAGATATAACTAATGATGACCACAACCAGAACCTGCTGGGTACCAAGGAAGGATCCTAATTGAATCTGACAATAATTTTCACATCATTCTCATGCTCCGTCTCCAATGCTATTAGTGACATTACTAAGCTAATGGTTGCCATGACAGCATGAGCAATGCTCTTTAATGACCACAGCTAAAGAAATAAAGTAATTTTTTTTTTCTTGCACAAAAAACTTTTTAATATTTCAGCACGTACAGTAAGATAAAACAAAGTAATCTGTACATTCAAAGAAAACGAATATATTCATGAAATATTGTCTTTCTTTATATCATCTTTGGTTCTTTTATTTTTACTCTTCTTCCACGTATTCTTTGTCGCCCCTATTAACCTCTCTATCTTCTCTTTCTCCTCTTCTCCTCGTCCTTCCCTTTTCTTCTTCCACTTTTTTGTCTCCTCCCCTACTTCTTTTTTCATCTTCCTTCTTTTCCTCCTCTTCTTCTTTGCATGGCCTTTATACCTTTTCTTTGTCTCACACCCCCCATTCTTCTTCCTTATTCTTCTATATTCTTCTATGTTTTATTATTGTATTTACTTTTTTAATTATTATTGTAATTCTCATTATTGATGTTGTTAACTACACCATAATGTCAAAACGCCATGTCAATGAAGCATAAATCATAAAACAGAGAATTTGCTAATATCTTCGTCTATTTTTTTCAAAAACAAAAATATAAACTGAATGCTACATGTTTAAATTGAGTACAATTGTATTTTAAGTAAGAAATCCTTAAATTAGTTTATTGGTTGTTTTTTTTTTTTTTTTTTAGAAACTTC
>SOMO01000015.1:1548705-1563865 GCA_028128575.1 Paedocypris carbunculus | reverse complement strand
ACTATTATACTAAGATAAACAGAGAAACAGATGGAAACAGGAACAGAGAGAGGAAGAGAGATGGAGAGAGACCCCACTTACATAAACAACCGGCAAAATTGACTTTGCACTTATTTTTTCCCAGCCTTTAATGATGTTTTTCACTCTCACCAGCTTTACCAGACCTGAGAATAATTCATTCCAGGACCTACAATAATAAGGTGTTCCTACCGTACCCCCCAATTTCTGTGAATCACAGCGGAAATAAGAGAAATGATTGTGGGGGGACAGGAGGAGTGAACGTAATAGAGGAAACCATTTAGACATTACAGTCATTTTAATGTACTTATGTCTGCCTAAAATCACCCCTTGGGCAGTGTTCGGCTACAAGTTACAGAGCATTAGCCCTGTCAGCAGAGGCTTTGAGAGTTATAGACTGTGCAGGTAACTGTTAAATGTTCTGGCCCACCAAAACTGTTTTTCCCACCAAACCAATGTTCTAGGGTTGCAGCACGTCAATGTAATTGTTTGATAAATTCGTCTTTTTGCATCAAATTAAAAAATAATGTCTTTTCCTGACATTAACGGCGTCTTTGTGCATCATATGAAATATTAATGACCTGCAAAGGCCATGTTTTCAGACAGTGTTTTTTTGTTTTCAGAATTTCCCCCAAGGGGATGAATTAATAATTTCTGATTCTGATTCTGATATGTCAATTGGAATTGGCCAATTTCTGTACATGACAAACAAAAAATTAGATGTGTGTCTGAAAATACAAGGTATGTCAAATACAAATAGAATAGAAATACATGAAGAAATGTAACATAAATATTTATATAAAAAAACAAACATAACCACTGGTTTGTTATGAAATATAAAATATAAATCTCAATCAGAATCAGTTTTATTGGCCAATTATGTACATAACAAACAAGGAATTAGATGTGGTCTGAAAATACAAGAAAAATATTAAAAAACCTGAAAAATGTAACAAATATTTACATAATAAGCTCAAATAATGATAAAAAAAAAAAAAAAAGAAAAAGATTGCACAAATATTGCACGTTCACACAGGTGTTGTTATTGCACATGATTTAAATTGCACAAGGGTTAAATAGAGTGAGCAATTTAAGTTACCCTAAAACCCTTTACTCGCTTCCGTCTTATGTTTAAATTGCACAAGGGTTAAATAGAGTGAGCAATTTAAGTTACCCTAAAACCCTTTACTCGCTTCCGTCTTATGTTTTTAAACCAATTCTGCAACTTGGTTTTAAAACAATTACCAGTTAACGCCGTTAACGTTTTTCTTCTTTAAAGACAATTTTTCCCTAATTCACATAGCGACTTTGAGTTGGTCTCAAACCAAGTAAAGCGCTATATAAATAAACTTGAACTTTTACTTAAAACAATGATAAACGCTGCAATTAACTGTTAAATGTTCTGGCCGAACAATGTTCTAGGGTTGCAACACGTGAACGTAATTGTTTGATAAAATTTGTCTTGACCTGACATTATCTCTGTCTTTATGCATCAAATGAAATATTAATGACCTGCAAAGGCCATATTTTCAGGTATATCTCAATTAGAATCAGAATCAGTTTTATTGTCCAATTATGTAAACGACAAAGAAGGTATTAGATGTGGTCTGAAAAAATAAAAACATAATAAAACAACAAACATACATATTTACATAATAAACACAAGCACAACCAGTGGTTTGTTATGAAGCATAAATTCATAGAAAAATATTGCGCAAATATTCTACGTTCACACAGGTGTTGTTATTGCACATGATTTAAATTGCACAAGGGTTAAATTGAGTGAGCAATTTAAGTTAGAAGCTCTATACTTGTTTCTATCTTATTGTTTTTAAACCAACTCTGCAACTTGGTATTAAAACAATAAGCAATTAATTCATAATACCATAAGCAATGTTCTGGACCACCGACCCCCCCCCCCCCCCCTCCACACACACACACACACACACACACAATGTTCTAGGGTTGCAGCATGTGAACGTAATAGTTTGATAAAATATGTCTTTACCTGACATTATCTCTGTCTTTGTGCATCAAATTCAATTATATTGCCTGTGTTTTCAGGTATATCTCAATTAGAAAACCTTTACTCGCTTGTATCTCATTGTTTTAAAACCAATTCAGCAGCATATTTCATAAATAAAGTTCTTAAGTGCTTTACTCGCTGTCCACATTGGCTTTGTTTCAGCACAACCTTTGCCTATAACTAAGTAGAAACCAATCAAAGCAAATAGCCCAGCAAATCTTTAGCGTATAATTGGGATACATGTAATCATTAACCTTGGTGCAGAGTGAGGAAGTTAATGAATCAAATCAATACCTCTCTCTTCTGATCCATAATTATTTGAAAAGAGATGAAAAATTAAACAGGCATGGCCTATGAGGTTATCATGCCATGCAATTAGCTTGCCGGAGGGAGATTACGTTACCTAGATACCAACAGGAGAAGTATAATTTCTCTTTCAGATGAGAGTTTTTTAATGAAGAGTGCAATTACCTAAATAGGTCAGCAGAAGACATTGGAGCAGTTTTCCTCCCTACCTGCGAAGAAGAGATTTAGAGAGAGAAAGACAAAGAGGGGAGCTTTTCTCTGAATGAGTGTCAAAATGGGGGCTCTCTCTCTCTCACACACACACACACACACCCAACCGTATGGATCATTCGTCTACACACCTTGCTCATTATCCAAGTAGATTCTGAATATTCACAATAAAAACAATACATTTCATTATCCAGTGATACATGAATAATAAACACATTTTCTATTTATTTTGTCAGTGCGCTGCATAATGCAAATTTCTTAGACGGAACGGAAAACAAGTTGATCTGGGTTTATTTCTTTAAAGGTTTCAAGTGGGATTTCTGTGACTGTTGTTAGAGTAATAAAATAATACATCATTTCTTATTATAATTTGACATATTGATACAAATGTGATGATATAATTATAAACAGTACATATGTAGGTATTACTAAATCTTTTGATTTTTTGACAGTAATTTTAATTCATTATAATGTAGAAACTAGGTGGGTTATTTTTTAGGTGGGTATTTGTAGAGTTACATACTCTCCCAAGTTTTAGACTAGACAGTAAATAATTGAAGTGCGTCATAAAAATGTCACTTTAAAACCTAGAAAGTTTAACTTTAATCTATCAGATTGACACACTTTGCTTCAAGAAAGACAGATAACTTACATTTTTATTAGCTTTTAAAATGCGCTTTAAATGATTCTCAGAATTTCATGTATGTCCTAAATGAATTACCATGTACAGGACAGAGCGGAATAACAGCAATTAGAAAACTAATGCTTTATTCATTCAAGTTAACTACCGTATTTGTTTCTTTTGATTAAGTGCATTTTAAATGGGATTTTTCCGAGATTATTATTACTTACACAAGTCTAATTAGACACTTACTTAAGTCGTGCACAGCAGGTATCTCAGGTTTTCCTAGACTAACAAATTTAATGATACAAACATCATGCCTCTATTGGAGGAGGTGTTGTTAAAGAAATCACGGTATGAGGTCTACACCAACTACACACCACATTGTTATGAAGGTGTTCATAAAATCTAAAATTAATTCCCAGACAATAAGATGCTGCTTCTGCACAATTTATGGCTTCACTTTTGCACGTTTTTTATTCCTTGTTAAGCTTTTTGCTAGAAGTTAAATGCAAGTATTGGCATTTAACTAATTAACATTGCTTATGAACTATGTGACCAACCAAATGTTGCATGAATGACAGGCGCTTTTCAAATTACATGCCAGTGATTATCCCCAACAGCAAACTTGGCAGCAACATCACAACATCTTATGAGCTGCGACTTCAGTAACAAGAGCATAAAAATGTATGAAAGTAAACCTTCCACAAGCTCATGATTAGTAGACACTCAACTTATCTACACTGAAAAAATGTCTCATTGGATCAAAATAAACATTTTGCGTCAACTTGTTACACCTAACCACTTTACTTTGGATCAACTTAACATTTTTACTTTGAAAGGAAATAACTATCGACTTTTTAGCCATAGCACGAAACATCTTTGAATCAAATTAAGTTAAGTTTAATGAAATCTCTGATATCATACTTTTTCTTAATGTTTTTTTCTTAATGTCATCACGCCAATAATGTCAATGGCAGCACGGTGGCGCAGTGGGTAGCGCTGTGGCCTCACAGCAAGAAGGTTCCGATTGTGACTCGTGGTGTGAGTTCGAGGCCGGTCGGGGCCGTTCTGTGTGGAGTTTGCATGTTCTCCCCGTGCTTGCGTGGGTTTCCTCCGGGTACTCCGGTTTCCCCCACAGTGAGAAAAAACATGCGTTTCAGGTTAATCTGGCCGTGTGAATTTGTGAGTGTGTGTGGTGTGTATGCCCGAGTGAAGTGGACGCTGGCGCAGATTGGCTGCCGCTATTTCACCGAGCAATTGGTATGTGTGTGAATGTTGTGTTTCTGTAAGGCGACCTTGAGGGCCTTGAAAGGCGCCAATCAATAAAAAATTGAATGCATTATTATTATTATTATTATTATTCATGTAAAACAGACCACCACCCTATTGTACGCATATCTTTTCATTTGTTGATTGGGGCTTGTGTACTAATGGGTTGAATTTAAATAATAATAATAATATTGTATATAAGAGCATCAAACATTATAATAAAATCTGAAAAGAAACCCACGTGTCTTGACCACTGAGGTGTAATGAGGTGGAGCAACAACTTGTTCAAGTAAGTTCAACAAGTAAGTCTTGTAAAGAGACTCCAATCAGCGGAAAATCTGCTCTATCGGTCCCTTTAACAGACAGGCAGCAACAGCGCCTCCCGTCATGTGAATGGCAAACAGGTAAAAATGCAGCCAAGTGTCTGCTCACATAATGAGACACATTGATAGTTATTTACATATTTGTCTTATTGTTCCCTTTTAAGACAAATTGCTTCAATTGCTCCTTCTTACAATGAAACAAGATCATGTAAACGTGTTTATGATTTATTTTAAAGTTTAAAAGAGTTACAAATTGTGTACGGCACGTGCAAGCTTCTCATTGGCCAATTCTCATTGACCAATGAGAAGAAACAAGGTCTTCTCATCTCCGGCTCCAAATCACATTTTTACTTTACTCTAAGAAATGTATTTACTTTACAGTACGATACTTACGTTTAATCTAAATCAAAGCAAACATTTCACATTGCACTGATAACTAGGCAAAATGAAACGTTTTAGTTAGATTAAGTATAAAAGCTTTTTTAGTGTCTGCTTGAAGATTCCCTGTTAGAAGCTCTATATATGCTTCACAACAAGTCAAGATTGTTGTGGATAAATGACTGATAATGCGATTACTTTTAAAGAGCCGCAGTTTAAGCTGAAAGTGGTCGCAGACGCTGAATACATACTATGGAAAAGGCTGTGATGCTGCGCTGAACTTCACTTGCAGTAAAATGCGGATACTTTTGTGCACGATGATGATGATGATGATGATGATGATGAAGAAGAATACTGTAACGGAAACATGAGGAGGACAGCGATGTTCGTTGACTTTCAGCTTTGTTTTCTCCTTTGAATGTGTGATGTTCTGTCTTTTTGATGTGAATATGTGATCATCTTTAGTTAATAATGTGTGATCAGGGTTTTCAGCTAGACTAATTATCAGTGCCATACTTTTGCCACACTAATATATAAATACATATCTGTGTTCTCTTTTCCTCAAAATAAATTACTTATTTCTAGCCCGAAGGGTAATAGCACTCTCCTCTACCGGGACAACCAAGGAATCTGTTGGCTCTCGACCCATGCGTGGGGAACCCTCGCCAGGGTCGGCGGAGAACACGTCTCATCTGGTGAGATAAGTCGCATTGAGTTGGCGTGAGACGCCACTCTTGAAAGGAAGCCCAGTGTCTGTCGTGGACAAGTCAAGCTCGGGAGGAGAGCATTGCCCTACTACTCGACCTTCGGGAAACACAGGTTGTACTCTGTGAGTAACTTCCCCTCTTGTGGAGGAACACAGCCAGGAACTAGGCAAACTAGTCTGGACCCCCTCCTTACGCTTGTCGCCTGTCTGGGAAACAGAGGCTGGGGCCACAGGGGTCTCGGCCCTCCGTTGGCCGCAACCCCTAGTGGGCTGAGCGGACTGGACGTGTCTTTAGCCTAGCTTGAGGGTAGAAGAACACTGGAAACAGAGACTGGCCCTAAGACTGGGGTTAGCTCTGCAGGCCTACACCGTGTCGGTATTGCCCTCCAATGCAGAGTGTACCTGCGTGGATACCGACGCCTTATCCAGTTCGTAGAACCGAATGAAGATGTTGGGTGTACAGCTCTACAGATGTCTGCTAGAGAGACTCTTCTTGCCATTGCGACCGATGAGGCCACACTCCTGGTAGAGTGGGCTCTCACGTTCAGCGGGCAAGCCATTTTATGGATGTGATACGCGAAAATAATTGCGTCAACGATCCAGTGCGAGAGCCTCTGCTTGGTGCCAGCATTCCCTTTCTGCCGACCACCATAGCAGACAAGAGCTGTTGTGAGCGTCTGAAGCTCTCCGTGCGTCGCAAGTAAAAGCGTGTAGCACGCACCGGGCACAATGAATGACCGGCTAGGTCTTTCTCCCCTGCGTGGAGGGCCTGCAACGTCACTACCTGGTTCCTGAAGGGGGTAGTGGGCACCTTGGGCACGTAACCATGCCTGGGTCTCAGCACTAGGTGCGAGTCTTCAGGGCCAAAGGTCAGGCACTGAGGATCTGCAGAGAACTCCTCTAGGTCCCCGACCCGTTTCACTGAGGCTAGTGCTAGGAGAAACGCTGCCTTCAGTGTGAGCGGACTAAGACTCGCAGTCTCCAGCGGCTCGAAGGGGGGAGAGCACAGGGTTGCCAACACCAAGCTCAGATCCCATCCGGGGGTTGGGGGAGGTCTGGAGGGACGTACCCTCCGAGCACCTCTCAGAAACCTAGTTGTCAGGTCGTGCCGGCTAATCGTTCTCCGTTCGATGAGGTCGTGGTAGGCGTATAACGGGGCCACATAGAGAATCCTCTGGAAGGTCCTGCACGGAACCTGGGAACCGGGTGTGCAGCTTTCCAGTTGACTCCCGATGTTGGCCGCCCTCCGGGAGGATAGCCTGCCGCGCATCTGAAAGGAGTCGAGGTCGAGCCAGAGAAAAAAGATCTGCTGACACCGGGTCAGATTACTCTTCTCTCGATTGATGCGGAGCCCTAGTCGGCCTACGGGCTCGAGCACTGCATCCCTTTGCGCGATCAACTGACTCCGCGAACTGGCTAACAGAAGCCAGTCGTCAGGTAGTTCAGGATCCGAAAGCCGCCCGCTCTGAGTGGAGAGAGGGTGGCCTGCGCTATTTTCGTAAAGACATGCTGCGGCAGGGAGAGGCAGAAGGGCAGGACCTTGTACTGATACCCTCGGCCCTCGAACGAAAAGCACAAAAAGACTTGTGTCGAGGCAGAATCGAGACAGGAAAGTACGTTTCTTGAAGGTCGATAGCGGTGAACCAGCGGTGAACTGCCCTCAGAATGTTCCTCTGAGTCACCATCCTGAACGAGAACTTGTAGGTATCTGTTCAGGGATCTCAGATGCAAAAATGGGCCGCATACCGCTGGTCTTCTTGGGAACCACGAAGTACGGGTTGGTAGAACCCGCTCCTCGTCTCGGCTGGGGGCACCACCTCGATGGCGCCCTTCGCTAGCAGTGAGGAGACCTCTGCCCTTAATACAAGCACGTCTCTCGATCCCGGGGACGGACGAGGGAGGGCATGCCACTCCCTCAAGTACCGTCTGAGGGGGGATCAACAAAGCCGTGAGCTTGGGAATGCTGACTCCTGGCCATGAGGCGAAAAAGTTCAGCAGAGCCCCGTCTGAGCTCGCAGGTGGCCAGGGCCGCCTGGAAACTGGCCTCTCACCAGACCGGGAGGCGCTAGCCGGAGCCTGCGCCTCGACCTGTCTGATGGGAGGGGGGTCTCTTTTCCTCCCAGCACTTGGCGTGGGGGTAAAAATTATCCTCTGCCTGGGACCCCGGTGGGCCGAACTACTTCAGGATTACAAGGGAGGCCGTTTGGCGCTCCCTGCTGATCTGGACTCGGAGCGCGACGCCCTCTTGCGGCAAGGTCTGGTCTCTGCTACGGCAGAGGAACGGCCGGAGGTCCAGGAGTCTCAGCCGCAGTCACTAGGCGCCGCCGGCAATTTCCAGCTGGAACAGCTTTCATTCATCATGGGCCTGGAAGACCTGAGAACAAACTTAGTCCTGGCTTAGTGGCTGGAGAACGCAGGATCAGCTCGGGCTTCTCTTCCAACGCCATCTTGACAGTCTGTTATGTCTGTTGGGAGACTGACTGCAACATTTGACAAATACTGATAAGTGCACTCACAAGGCTGCTCCCAACCTGCCTTTTCTGTCAAATTCCTCGTGTGTCTCAAGAAAAAAATTTCCAGCACACATGATCTGTGCGTAATGTAGTCAAATGTAACCCTGTATGTCTGCAACTGTTTGTCTGAAATGCTCTGCTCTCGCTCTGTTTTCTTCCAAGAAGATAGTGGCGGCGCGCTGAATGTGCTGCGGCCATCTCTTGTAATTTCGTTACAATGTTGTACCACAATACTGTAATGACAATAAACTACTACTACTACTAGTCTGTAGCTGGACGGCGAAGAACTGTTAGCACAGTTGCTCCACCGTCTCGTCAAAGATGCCCGACCGAGAGATGCTTGTCCTGTTCAGGAACTGGTTCCTGTCTGCGTTCAGCATGTCTGTCAGGCCGTTGGTGGTGCTCCAGGCCACCAGTGTCGACATCGGGCCTCACCAGCTAACCGTCCTGAGGTGCACTTCCTTCACCAATCCTTCGACAGCTTGCCTGTGAGAAGATAAAGGCCACAGCGTGAAGTGTGGTGGCGGTCTGACCGGTAAGTGAGTGGGAACAAACTCACTCTACTTACCCCGGCCGGCTAACAACAATCCCCCCAGTGTTAGGTCTGTCCACTATCGCGGCAGATCCTTACGACTGAAGAACTAAGCCCACCGCACTTGGGAAGTGAGGAACATTTGCTGGAGAAACCGTGTGCACACTGACTGGCGGCACATTCTCAACAGCTACTTATGAAATCTCGGGATCAACATTGGGGCTGCCAGTGTTAGCTGGACTTTCAGCTACTTCCGGGTCTTTCGAGAAGAGCGAAGCCTGTACTGCAGTTCCAACACTTGAGCTTAATCAAGGAGTTTAAAAAATGAAGGCATTCACGAACGCTTGAATCATCAGAAAGGTCATGAGCGTGACGCACACAACGCCTTTTATACCAGCTGTTACAGGTCAAAGGTGACATGCAAATTCATGCAGCCATGAACTTGACCGTTCAGTGGCCGGTTGTAAAAATTTGAGGCACGAATGGCTCACCATCCGATATCCCATAGTCAGGTCACTGACAAACGTCGAAGTGACCTGACTATGAAAGGGATAGAACAGTGGGAAACACACAGAATGAAACACACAATCTCCTACTCCAGGTGGACTTTCTTACACTTGTTGTTATGCCTTCCTAACCTTGGTTGCATGTTTGCTAGCTTACTGATAATAGCCATACAAAATCAATGTTAACTGGGCTTAATAAGATCTGCTAAATGCAGTAATCTAAATAATACACTAAATAATACTATTAATAATACTATTTGTGATACTAAATTATTTTTATTGTATTGTATACTATATAATACAATATTAATTTGATTATTTTTGTGAATTATACAATTTATTCATAATACTAGAAACGTAATCAAAATACAAAAATTAAATGAAAAATACGTAAATAAATGAAAAATAAGTGTGGGGAAAGAAACGCTGAAAAACATCCATGGCATGTAATGAAAGAAAAGTAAGATAGAGATCTTATGCTCTCGTTTTTTTTTTTTTTTCCAGTTGCACTGACCTGCTAAGATCTGGTACACACCCTAAGGGCCCTCCTGCACAAATGATTAAAGGAAAGACTGCCCCCTACAGAGGATCCAGGGCACTGCCTTTGGCTTCCCTCTCCTTTTGTGCCCCCAGACTCTCAGGGCTGTTCTGACCCACCCTGTACCAGTGAACCAACGAGACATGACCAAGTTTCCTCTCTGAGGTAGCACCGCTGCAGGCTAGATTTCCTTGTAAGTCAGATTATCTGAAAAAGAAAAAAAAATAGTAACGGCCTTTACAAGCAAACTCATGGTGCTGGCAGAACCAGGGGAAAAAAAACACCCCGATTTTTGAGAGAAACAAAACATTGCACCTTGAGCTTATTTCACAAATGGAGAAAATGACTGGCGTTTGCCAAAAAGCAAGCGCCAACCTATTACCAAGAGATTCCTTCTGAACGTTTCTTGACAAACCATCTCGACATTGATTTTTATCGCCTTTTTGCTGCTTAAAGATAAGAAAGCTTTTGTGTTGCGGCTGAACCCCACATGCAGTTTACCTTCCCTTTAGGGCACATTTTAGATTGTTCCAGGCAGGGGATGAACTGGTGCGCTGATCTTTCTGGTGTGGAGCAGCGTAAAAAAAAATCTGTAGCATGACAGAATCTTTGTGGAAGGAGAGCAAAGTTTACGTGGTATCAAACAACCTCAGCCATCAAAGAACGCGCTCCGTTTGCATCTTTGCTAAACTTACAAAGCCATTTTCTGTAGATTCTTTCCGATTGTGTGTGTCTCTCTCGCATCCTTCTTCGATCTCCACACTCTGTCTGTGTAGGAGTTTGGTTCTGAGGATGGAGAGGTGGCTTGCCTTGTTTTGAAGTTTGTCAGTTTGCGAGAGAACATAGCAGCCTACTCTTTTGGCACCTCTACGCATGCTCTCGCTTCTTTCCTCACAAACATTTGCTGTAGGTGGGTGACTTGGTTTTTTTCCCGGCGATGATCTATCATTATAAGGTGTGTGAGCTCAGTGGCGAATGTAAGCTTGGCTTTCTCTCTCGGTCACGCCACCACCCATGTCCCTGTTAGCTCAGCGATTTTAGAGTGGTCAGGCCGTCTTGCCACAATCGCAAGCTGGCGCCACAATCGTGTGGCCCAACTGCAACCCTTTGACTCCATAATGAATGCATACTGTAAGTATATTTGAAAGCCGGATTGCCCAGTGACCCGGACCTGGCTGGACATTGGGCTTAATGGCACTACTCGGTTTGTAACCGGAAGGGTGGGTCATTAATTGAAAATATGATAAAGTGTGTTTGATAAAATGATTCGGTGGATCTGAAAATGTGCCTACCTGCTTAAAGTCCCTATGTGTATTCATTATAATTACAGTATTAACACAAACATAAGCACCCCACAGATTTTTCAGGCACAAAATAAATATTAAAAAAAAAAAAATCAGCATTACGTAATTAGCTATTACGTTAATATTCTCCTAAACAAACTATTTTTACTTTAATTAACAAACCTAACTTGTGACTCATATAATTTTTATATCGCATTACTTGAATGATAGATAACAAAAAGTCAATTCCTGTGGTCAGGACATAATTTCCCAAGAGTCTTTGCACCAGTTCATGTTTGCGCAAAGCAACTGCACAAGGTCCGTCGAGTTCTCTGTTTAGCTGACGCTGTGAAGCAAATCGAAGCGAAGGATTATTATCCCCTGTTTAGCAGACTGAGCGTTTTGATTGTGTCTGTTGCTTGGATTTTTTATTTCTTGCCCGTGTTCTTCATTTTCAAGAGATGACACATTGGACCTCTTAGTTAGCGCTAAGCTAAGCTAGCCAGTCGTAGTTTGTAGTTTCTGTTTATTGCAATATTAATGATTGCATTTAGATTAATCTTACTTCTTCCAGTGTTATTTTGTCCCCATTAAGTGTTGTGTTGTGTCTAATGTTTCTTTATTTCTGTTATTGAGCCAATAAAAGCTTATACTGATATGCACGTCTGCCTACGCAAATAATTGGCGTGTATATTTACGTACATTTTTAAAATCGGCGATTATAAACAGACCCCGAGTTTTTGATTGTCGAAAATTCAAGAAAAGAAAAATGAACTGGTGCGTATATTCACTTTAATAAAACAATTATTGAAGCCTCAATTATGTGGTACTGTGTTTCTGTGTTTCTGATTGATAGCAACCACAGATTCCAATCACTACAGTACTGTACATGGACATATTTCGAGGATTTTTCCTTAATATTTCGGGCTGAAAGTGGGGGGCTCGACTTATACGCGCGGTCTACCGAAATACAAAATATTTTACTCAGAACAGTGCGCAGATATTTCACCCTTTCTCACAAAAATAAACAGCAGAGACACAAGCGCGGTAATTAATTTAACATTTATGACGTGAACTAAATAAATCTCTCAGAAATCGGCACAAGCCGGACAAATGAGTAGCACTCCGCTCGCCTCTGCCGCTCTCACACACACACACACGGACGCGCAGCGGCGCAGAGTCGCACACACTTTCGTCTCAGCTCTCATATAAGAGCGGCTCTTCTGACTCTAGTCTCTCTTTGGCGTGATGCTTCACAAATAAACGAGTCACAGTATTTATTCCCAAAAACCAAGAGTTAGCGTTAGCCGTGACCGTCGCTTCTTTCCCCTTAAAGGGGCAGAGCACTTTTCCCACAATTCTTTAAAATTATAATGCAGCCATACCAATTACAATTTAAACCTTAAACATAAATGAACAATAACTTAAATAGATTAATACCAACATAAACAAACAGGGTTACTTGATTTTTAGGTTTCCTTTACCACCAAGGATGTCTGAATAGTTTTATTATTTCTATTGGATTAAAAACACTAAAAACAGGTGTTCCATTTCCCAGCGCCGCTTCAGTGTCCCGATGGACCCCAAATAACCACAGTTGACTTTATATGAAACCCAATATTGGGTTTCTACTCATTTCTATTTTTTCACTTTTCTCTCATTTCTTCCCCCAGACTTATAAGGGGGTCTAAACAAAATACCACAATCTCACAGCTGAAGTGGGGGATCGACTTATAAGCGAGTAAATACGGTATATAAAACTGTTAATTGTGCTATATTCTAAATATAAAATTTGGCTGTCTAAAGGTCAGCAGATGTTTTCTAGATTCATCTTTTTTTCCTCTCAGATCAAATACTAAATAACCAACCAATGGATTTCTTAGAGGAGCATGTGTGCTAGCAGTAGATGAGTATAATTAGAGGCTTAAAGAGTCGGTCTAGAAAGTGATACAAGTGATGAATGGCATATTTCAGATTCATTCATCAGGAGAGCTGATAAACTTTTTGTTTTTATTTCTTCATATTGATGTTACATTCATCCACAGTGTTATTTATGCACAACAGTTACCAATTCTCCAAAAAAGAATGTTAAAAGCACCTGTTAATGCATCTGTTAATAGCTTTATTAACTACTTAATTTAATGTGTTATTATCAGTGCTGTCAAAAGTACTTACATTGGTTACTTAGGTAGAAGTATCAATACTAATGTTAAAAATACTTCTCTGGAAGTAAAAGTTTCACCTCCACATTTTACTCAAGTAAAAGTACTGGTACTAGTACTGGCAAAACTACTTGAAGTAAAAAAGTAATTGTAATGGAAGGAAAACATGCCATTATAGGACTATATTGTTGTAAAAAAAGTTTTGTATATCATTGCATTGAGAGTGAATGCATTTTATTACTATACTTAGTTTGGTTTCCTAGATTTGATTTCCAAATTATGATCGTGCTTTATTATGCTTCAATGGTGTAAAATTAACTTCTGTAATAAAATAAAATTAAATTAAAAAAATAAAAAATAAATAAATAAATAGTATGAACTGTACTAAATAGGAACTATTCTGTTCAAAAATCCAGCTCCTACAATATCATAAACCAGTTGGGTGTCGGAATGATACGTGTTCATGTGTCTCATCCAACCATAATCAAGTTTACCGTAACCGGATGACGCGTTTAATCTGGATGTTTTTATTTTTAGATGTCAACACGCAAAAAAATATAACCGAAATGAAGTAACTAGTAGAAAGTACCGAGTTTTGCATAAAAAAGTAAGAAGTAGAAGTACAAAGTAGGCAGAACAATTATTATTCAAGTGAAGTATAAATAAGCTAAGTAACGAAATTATTATCACTTCTGTACTTTTATAAGGTTTTTATTAGGTTATTAGGATATTTCAGAGCTCTTGTCTTGAGCAGCCAAAACGAAGGAACAGTTATGGTCCTGACTGGCCATCTTTTCAGACCAAACCATATCTTACTTGATAGTGTTTCTAAATTTCTAATTTCTTAGGCATAATTTGTGCCTTTGAGTCTAATAAATCCTTTCCCTTATGTCAAGTGTCCATCACAGAGTTTTTAATAATAAAGCGAGATAACCATATCGAAATTGTGCTCTGCATTGAACACGTCCAGTGAAGTGCACAAACACACAGTGAACTGAACGCACAAACCCGGAGGAGTGGGCAGCGTAAGCCGTGGTGCCTGGGGGTGCATGTGTGGTTCAATGTCTTGCCCAAAGACAGTTAGTTGCAGAACTGTATGTAGGGAGATTTGAGGGGATTTAACTAAGTTGCAGATCTAAGCAGGGGGATTAGAACCTGCAACTTCTCTGACACAAGTCAAAGTCCCCTACCACTGGTGACTGAGGGGTTTGAGGGTCTGAATGATCTTTGGGAGCCCCAGGTAGGGTCTCACATTGCAATCTTGTCATGATGAGTATGCAATTTTTAAAGCCGTTAAAAAAAGAAAACCGAGTAACGGCGCTGCATTGCCAGTGCCGACTGAGTGTAGTGGCACATGTGAAGGGCAGGTGGCCAGGCTTTTGATCATGGGACCCTGCCAGGACTCGCAGGAGAGAATTTAAAGGGTCAGTGCAATGTGATTCTGCCCAATCATTCGCCAAGGGACATGACTTTTGGAACATGGTATTAAAATGCTCCTTTTAATTTAAAACAATTTAATTTCCAATGGGGTGTGAAGTCAATCGTTTAGCTGGTCACTGTATGTGTAACTGTTTATGTTATGTAATATTATGCATAATTTTGTAACGAGCTAAACGCTGTAACGCATTCAATTAAATAAATATATTTTAAATAAATAAAAAAATATATAAAAATGAATTTTAATGATATGAAATGAATATTAAATATCAATATTTTATATTAAAATGTATATATTAAATAAAATATTAATATTTTATTATAAAAA
>SOMO01000015.1:1487119-1506520 GCA_028128575.1 Paedocypris carbunculus | reverse complement strand
TTTAGTCCATCAAACCGAGCCAAACCGCTGATGTCATCCCGATGTCCGCACAATCAGCACCTCCAGCTTCTTCTTTAGATCCGTGTTCGGCCGGGCAGCCAATGATGCCTCCCACGGCTTTTCCCAATCTTCTGATACACCAGAGTGATACCTCCGCCAGTCTGTATCAGTCCGGTGAAAAGCCAAAACGTAAATCGATCTTTCACGTCCTCAGAGGGCAACGATTCCAGGCAGCTCGAGCGCTGAGACTCGGACGTACCCAGCAGCAAGTGTCCCATGAGGTCAGGTTGGTTCCCCATGAGGTTCCTTCTTTGGCGAAAATATTTTCCAAAAGCGCTCAGTGACCAATTTAAAAACTTCATATTCCTTTGAAAGCAAAACCAGCAGAGCTTTGGAAAAAAAAGACAATAGCCTTGAGCCATAGATAGCAGAGCCGGAGAGAGTGAAAGACATGTCTGCTCGTGTTGACAGCCGGAAGAGGAAGCCCTTTAATAAACATCCTTCATTACTAATATAGGATAATAAAAATCCTTTATTATTCCCACAGTGGGGAAATTTCACGTCACAACAGTAACAACAAATCCAAACAAATAAATAAACAAACATCACCATAACGCACTGCACACATCATAATAAAAAAACAAACACAGGGCATAAATGAACAAGTAGCGCTGCCCGTCATAAGCATAGTTACAGTCACCAGTTTAAATTGCCCTGTGCAGCAGACCTAGCGTTTTGATTGTGTTTGTTCTCTGATTTTGACTCCTTCCCTGTGTTCTTCATTTTCGACTGCTGTTTTCCTGCTCCTACACTTTTTACCTGCCATTTCTGGTTTATCTGTTCCGATAATAATTATTGTATTTAGTTTATTTTTAATTCCAACACTTTATTTAGCCACTGCCATGTTAGCCAAAACAGTGTGTTTTTTGCGAGATCTCGCAATACTTTTTCATTTTAATCCAATTCTGGAAAAGTCGCTGTTTATGAAAGTGATCGGAAGACAACAACGTTGTTTATTATTGGAGTGTATTAGAGCAGGAGAACGACTGCAAAGCTCACTACTAACGGGCGCACGTTGTTGATTTTATTAACATTGGAATTGCACTTCTCCAGGCGACGTCATAGGCACCGCTGGATGTGTCTATCCGGCGAGAAGAGAAGACGGACTGCATGTGTGTATGTGATGAAGGTGCTGCATCTCAGAAGAGCTTCTGTAAGGCGAGCAAGACGTCTCAGACGAGGAACTACTCAGTCATTTAGTAGACACATTTTCCCAAAGTAACTTACGTTGTCATTACAACTTTTATAAGTCAACGCTTTCCCTAGGAATCTAACCGATCTGGTGTTTCTAACATCTGCTTTTCTGACTGAGCTACAGTACTAATAATACAGTATACAGTTATAAATAAAAGTTTCCACATAACTAGCAAGCTAGTGATCTGTTATTTTCTGACATTTTCTAAAGGTGAAATTTTAGAGTTTTGTGTGTTAGTACTAAAACACATCAAATGTACATTTTACTGTACTAATTAGGAATCGACACAACACATCTGTATCAACTGATTTTATTAAGAAAACATTCTCTACAAAAATGTGAAATTGTGCTCCAACAGAATCCAAGTTATTATATCAGATCATGACATTTGTAGGCGGCCAAAATTCAAACAACGCCTTGAATCAGGGACTGCAAAAAATGTTTGCACAAGAAACAGTCAAAACTAATTGGTTTTGTACATACATTTGGAAAAAAACCAACAATTTTTTTCCTGAATAAATAACTTAAACGTTAAATATTTTGTCTTCCATAAAAATTTAAGTCACAAAAATACACTTGTTTAAAAATCTGAAAATGCTGCCAAAAATGTTTTTGAGTAAATGTCACAAATTTAAAGTCAATGTTTCTAAAAGGCAAGACTGTAGTTTGAGTGTCATCAGTGGTTCATATCACAAACACCAATAATAAATGGGTTGCACATTTGTAAACATCTGGATCATATGGAAGGGCTTCATCATCAACAGGTTGTCACTTGCGATGCAAACATCCCATTGAGTCGACCTCTGGACATTCAGGCTTTTTAAAGCCCTTATGGTGTGTCTGTGTCTGTGTGTGTGTGTGTGTGTGTGTGTGTGTGTGTGTGTGTGAACAGTGTCATCCAGTTCATGCCGTTAAAATAAAATATAATATACATTACACATTGATTTACACAGGCTGATCATAATAATGAGAATGATAATCCTAACCATTCAGTACTTGTGAACCTAACCACAGCAAGATTATTTTATTTACACACTAAATTTACATTTTAAATGTACTGGATTTCTATTCTCTCTGACCATTCCTCTCATCTGATCTAATGGATCCTATTATACCCATGTCTATGTTAACATGTCATTGATTAACTCACTCGAATAAATCCAATGGAACAGCACTGGAGGAGACCATTGTCCAGAAGCCCATCATCAAATAGTTGTACGCACAGGTGACGAAGAAACACCAATATTCAATTATGTGGTTGGTAGTAGTAGGAAATTTTCCCATGTACTGTAGGAAAGGATTTTAGAACACCGGTTCTACCGAGAAACTGCGAAAGTATCTGACGCAGCCATTCTCAGTTTGGAGAAGCTCTTCTGAGACGCAGCTTCATCCTCACACGCTGTCCGTCTTCCCGACGGCTCGCACATCCAGCGGTTGTTGTCTTCCGATCACAGTGACTGCATATCTGACCCGGAATTACATTAAAACTGAAAAGTATTGCGAGATCTTGCAATAATTTTTGTGATATATCGCAATAGTTTTGTGAGTTCTCACAAAAACATTTTTTTTTCGATGTCCCTTTGGGGGCTCAGTATATACCGTATTTACGCGAAAATAAGCACCCCCTATTTTCAAATTTTCGAAACTTAAAAACTTGAAGGGTGCTTATAATCGACAATTTCAAAAATGTGCATATTTTAAGGCGCTCATTTTTCGATATTTCAAGTCCGGAGTGTAATGACGGCGCGAGGGCGGAGAGCTCAGCCACGACAGGCTTGCCGTTCTTAAAAGGAGCAATCACAAATAAATGGAAACATGTAGTCTTTCCTTATATTATTTATTAGCAATTTTCAAGTACAAAAGCGTTAAAGTGAACAATGCGAAGGAGGAACTTGCGTAGATCTTTCAGATGGCCAGATAAAAACGTTTTATCTTGACACCGACGAATTAAAACATTTGTCCTTCCTAATACTTTTTATCCATTTAATTATTTTTCATCTAAAGTGAACAGTGCGAACGAGGAACATGCATAGATGTTTCAGGTGGCGTCTTTTAAACTTGACACCTGCGAATAAAAGAAATGAAAGCACGGATGAGGGGGCGCGGCGTCACGTTTCAGGCGCTCCAAAACTAGTGCACTCGAGCAGCACGTTTATGTGCAACAAAAGCGATCGATTTGTTAAACAAGTGATTTTGCGAGGTTGTGAAGCTCCGCAGACCAAACGTTTTAAAATGAT
Source organism: Paedocypris carbunculus (assembly GCA_028128575.1). NCBI lineage: Eukaryota > Metazoa > Chordata > Actinopteri > Cypriniformes > Paedocypris > Paedocypris carbunculus. The sequence continues at coordinate 1,503,028 of SOMO01000015.1, read as the reverse complement.
AAGCCACAAACTCACCAGAGCTACAGAATCCATTGCAGTGAAAGCGCCTCTCTTCCTGTTCATCTTTAAACCGTTGCACCGAAATAATTAATGTTTTGTCCCCATCTATATGCTTAATAACATATACATTTGAACTCATTTGGATTCCAAGAAAATGCACTAACCTGTTTTGATTTCGTTCGTATTTTTACTAACCTTTCCAACATTATAACAGTGACGAAGTATGATGAAAACCTACGACATCTACCGGTAACTTTTTTAATACATCGCAACGTAAGCGTCCTGAAGCGCGATTGCCAAACCCTGAGAATGTGGGTCAGCGGGAGAGTAGTGAGGGGGGACAATTGTACCAAAGCAAGGATCGAGCAATGTGAGTACACCCTAAGATCCACTCTCAGATTGTGTCCAAGTTTGGCTTCTTGATATTGCCAGCTTTTGTCATCTCGTGATTAGGTCCGGCCATCCAGTTGTTGTAAAACCAATGCAGATGGTCTTTAAACGGCTTGTTTATTGACACATCCAATGGTTGAAGCATCTTTGTGTCACAGATCCCGGCTTGGAGCCGGTCAGGACTTTTATGTTGATATGTTCACTGACTTTTATGTTGTCGCCGCCATCTTGTCTCATCCATATGCTTTCACGATCTAGTGTAAATCAGCTGTTTTTCGTCACGCCCTGTCTAGTCCTATGTCTCGTTTGCATCCCAGGTGTTTGTCATGTTCACATCGTTATGTTTTGTATTTATATCACGCCTCTGTCACAGTTTCTTTGTCGGTTTGTCGCAGCGTGTCCTGTCACTAGTGGAGTCTTGTTCCTGTTCTTGTTCACGTGGATTAAACCTTAGAAGAAAACCTAACCTTTCATCCTCCTTTCAGATCTAATCCTCGAAGTGCACGTGAGTCCACCCTGCCTTGCTTCAGTGACAGTAGACTGTGACACTTTGTTAATCCTCCGGGTATGATGGCCAGATCGGTTTGAGTTAAAAGTCTCGTAAAAAATAATAATAAAAAAAAAAAACAAAAAAAATTGTAATTTTTTTTATGATTGATTTGCGGGGTGCTTATATTCGCGTAAATACGGTATGCACGTCTGCCTCCGGAACCATTATTCAAAGAAAGAAAAGAGGACACACAGAAGCACATCGCTGCATGAAGATAACAATTTCACTTAAAATGTAGAAAAATGGGCACTTAAATTTACGTACATGTTTGAAGCATGTTTTAAACACTCCCAAGTTTTTGAGCATCTAAAATTGAAAAAGGGGGTGCTTATATTTGCATAAACATGGTAATTCAAGCTTGAAGCTTCTAAACAAAAAGGTGACCCGAAACCACTTCACGGCGACAACTGCTAATTGTGACTCCCTTAAGATGACAGGTATTTTCCAAGCTGTCGGTGAAACGTGTGCCAAGTTGGACTTTCAGTCATCTCTCAGAATGTGACATGCCCATCAGGATTTGAGTTTCAGATGCTCCTCAAGTTGAATGAATCCAAACAAAGCGACAAGGAATTACTTGAAAAGCGTTGCTGGAGAAGTGCCTAGCATACTTAATGCTGCCTTCAACAGATACGATTACATGAGTGTCTCATATGTGCTGCTGCAACTCCACATCTGGCTGAAGGCATTTATTGATTCTGACAACCACAAAATATGGGCATGGCATACTCTTGTGAAAAAAGAAATCCCAAAATGTCAGGGAGAGGAGAACTTGTGAAAGTTGAAACAACAATTTCTGCTTTCCAACCCCTTGCTGACAATATACCCCACCCCCCCAAAGACACTACAAGATTCTGGTAATCCTTTCAAAATTACATTAGCAACAGCCTTCATCTCTCCCCCTCTCAATGAGTAGGTGGCATGAATTTGAGCCAAATAACAGTGTGAGGCTAAGAACTCGTAGAAGAAGACGCAGCTTTCCGAGTGCATTTTAAAAATACTTCAACGTAGCAGAATTTGTCTGAATGGATTGAAAAACAAATCACAAGATCATATCGGTTTTAGGCGGTTATTATAGTTTAGAATACCGTATTTACGCGAATATAAGCACCCCTTATTTCAAATTTTCGGTGATAAAAAAATTGGGGGGTGCTTTTAATGGACGATTTTATGATTTTACAGTCACAAATAAACGGAAACATGTCGTCTTTATTCAGCGACGCTTGTGCGTCTATATAATGTTAAACAATGGTCTGTAGCCAGACGTGAATACAGTATAAGCTTTCATTGCCTCAATAACAGAAACAAAGAAACATTAGCTACGCAGCAACACTTAACAGAGACAAAATATCACTGGAAAAAGTAAGAATAAACTAAATACAGTACAATAATTTATTTTACAACAGAGACTGCAAACCACGACTGGTTAGCTTAGCTTAGCGTAAAACGAGTCCAATGTGTCATCGCAGAAAGAGTCGAAACTGTCAAAAATGAAGAACACAGGCAAGGAGTAAAAAAAACAGAAACAATCAAAACTCTGGGTCGCTACACAGGGGATAATAATCTGCTATGATCACCTTCACACGGCGCCAGATAAACAAGAGAGCTTGAAACAAAGCTCTGCGCATGTGTGGAGTCTGACTGGAGCAAAGGATCTTGGGAAATGAAGTACACACCAATATCTATTATTCAAATTAAATTATCAAAATGATACAAGTCACAAGGTTTGTTAAATAAAGTAAAAAATATTTTAAGAGAATATTAACGTAACTTAACCAGAAATGTTAATTTAAAATGTATGTAAAATAAAGAATAAAACAAATACGATATATTACATTTTAGCATTGTTGGTTGAAAGAATCTTACATATTGCCAATTGGGCACTGGAAATTAGTTTGTTTTACTGTTGAAACGAGGTTGAGTGTAAATGCTAAGCTTCAGAATATTACAAAAGTCACGGTGGCCTATAATCCAATAAGTTTGTATAAACTGAACAGGTGGAAAATGGCAAATGAAAATGGCAAAGAAGTGCTTTCCAGTTTAGCCTTTATAACTAGAATAATAGTTAACATTTGTGACCTAGTGGTAAGAAGCCACTCGGGTGTTGTAGGTTTGAATCCAGATTACATTTGATAACGATTCACAGGGCTCATCTTTCTAAAAAAAAAAAAAAAAAAGCCCTTTAAAATGTAAGCTTTCTCTCTGTAACTTTAGTCACGTGTTTGAACTTTATGACTCAAAAAAATGTAATACAGTGTCATATGTGTGTGTGTGGGGTGTAAATTCATCACTCTGATTTAAAAACCTTTTTAAGTTTTTAAGTGTACATGATATATATTAAAAGGTTAACTGCAACTTCTGTCCAGTATGCTAACATTATTATTATTATTATTATTGTTATTGTTATTATTATTTGTTGTTGTTATTATCATTAATTTCTTTTTGTTGAAACGAGGTTGAGTGTAAATGCTAAGCTTCAGAATATTAAAAAAGTCACGGTGGCCTATAACCCAATAAGTTTGTATAAACTGAACAGGTGGAAAATGGCAAATGAAAATGGCAAAGAAGTGCTTTCCAGTTTAGCCTTTATAACTAGAATAATAGTTAACATTTGTGACCTAGTGGTAAGAAGCCACTCATGTGTTGTAGGTTCGAATCCAGATCTTGTGGCTTTCACAGGTAAGTGCTGTTGCGTAAGACACTAAACACCAAACCTATACATTTTAATGAACGAAAATACTGCTAAATGCCATAACATCTGTTCTACAGAGACACTAACTTATGGATGAAAGGTTTGCCGCCTGATCAGTTTTTTTTCTTCTCTTGACCCTCCAGCTATTCTGGATAAACAAATGGAGTTCAAGATGAAAGTGTTCGTCGTACAAGATTATCGGCAGGTGAAATTGAAGATTTTTAGTTTTCCTCCACCGCCTCACAAATCCTAAATTTTGTCTCTAGACACCAGAACCCAAAGCTTAGAAAAGCAGTAGATTGCTGCTAACTGAAGTGGCTAAAAATACACCAAGTCATTTGACTCCCACTTGAAGCAAAAGTTCATGTCAAAATAAGCAGACAAAGCATTACGTGGGATAGATAGCCTCTTCTCGGCAACAAGTCTGAAAATTACAGAGACTGGAACAAAAAAGTGCTCGTGTCTGGTTCTCTAAATGGAATTGCTGCTAAAAACCATCTGCCAAGTCGATCCATTGACTTTAAGCAAGACTTATCCCCACATTACAGTGAGCAAGAGACAACGGAAGCATGTCAGTGTTAGATCTACAGGGTTTAGTTTCCAAGCAATCATTTCCTTAAGGTCAAAATGAACCGTTAAATAAACACCCAGGACCTTGGACTTTGGAGATACTTTAGACAATGTGCATACTCCTAAATCAAGTGCCATACTGAGTTTTATATAAAAAAAAAAGAAAAAAAAAAGAATTAATTTCTTTTTGATTATTTGTATAAATTATTATTATTATTATTATTATTATTATTATTATTATATTTTATTTGTTTAATCTAGCCACAGGGGTTGCAAGCCAGTCACTTTTGTGCCGGTCTCAAACCTGGATAAAGAGAGGGTTGCGTCAGGAAGGACATCCGGCGTAAACTTGTCAAACATTAACCATGCAAGTCGTCCAAAGAAACTTCATACCAGATTGGTCAGTGCCCGGTTTAACAACGACCGCCACCGGTACTGTTGACTTACAGGGTGCCGGTGGAAATTGGGCTACTGTTGGTCGAAGAAGGAGAGGATACAGGAGGGTGCGTGAACAGAAAGAGAAGAGGATTGGCAGGAGCATAGGAGGATAGGGACCCTTAATGTTGGCACAATAACAGGGAAAGGCAGAGAGCTGGTAGACTTGATGGAGAGAAGGAAGGTAGATGTACTGTGCGTGTGCAAGAGACAAGGTAGAAGGGCAGCAAAGCATGTAGTATTAAAGGAGGATACTGTACTACCATGGTGTGGATAGGAAGAGAAACGGGGTTGGAGCAATCCTGAAGAGGGAGCTAGAGGTGAACAGAGTCTCAGACAGGGTGATAAAAGCTGGAAATTGAAGGGGTGATGGTGAATGTAGTCAGTGTGTATGCTCCACAATTGGGCTGTGAGTTAGAGGAGAAGGAGAGATTCTGGAGTGAGTTTGATGAGGTCAGAGAGAGTATTCCCAGAGGGGAGAGACTGGTTGTTGGAGCAGACTTCAATGGTCATNGTTTGATGAGGTCAGAGAGAGTATTCCCAGAGGGGAGAGACTGGTTGTTGGAGCAGACTTCAATGGTCATGTGGGTGGGGGGAACAGGGGTGATGAGGATGTGATGGGCAGCTTTTGTGAAGGAAAGTAATCTTGAAGGACAGATGGTGGTAGACTTTGCTAAGAGGATGGAAATGGCTGTAGTCACCACGTACTTCCAGAAGACAGAAAAACACAGAGTGACATACAAGAGTGGAGGTAGAAGTACACAGGTGAACTACATTCTATGTAGACGAGGCCATTTGAGAGAGGTTAGTGACTGCTAAGTGGTGGTAGGAGAGAGTGTAGCCAGACAGCACCGCATGGTGGTGTGTAAGATGACGCTAGTGGTCAGGAGGAAGAAGAATGGAGGGAAGACAGAACAGATCCTTCCAAGTGGTGGAAGTTAAAGGATGAAGGAGCTTGTGAAGAATTCAGGCAGAGATTGAGACAGGCTCTTGGTGATCAGGAAGAGCTGTCTGATGACTGGAAAACTACAGCAGAGGTTATCAGGGAAACAGGTAGGAAGGTGCTGGGTGTTTCATCTGGTAGGAAGATCAGGATACTTGGTGGTGGAGTAAGGAAGTACAGGACTGCATTCAGAGGAAGAGGTTGGCAAAAAGGAAGTGGGATCTAGGAAGGACTGAGGAAAGAAGACGTGAGTACAAGGAATGAATGAATGAATGAATGAATGAACCTTTATTAATCTCCCAAGGGAGAAATTCATGTGTCCGTCAGCAAACACACAACACAATCGTTAAAGTGCTAATTAGACCATGTCAGACAGATATGTTGTGAAGTCAAATTGCCGAAGGGCCAAAAGATCGCCTATAGTGTTCTGTCCTGCAGCGCAGTGAGAGGAGTCTGTTACTCCTGGTGCTCATCTGTGCAGACATCGTGGTGTGTAGTGGGTGTCTAGGATTGGCCAGGATGCCCTGCATTAGGCTCCTCATCCTCCTCTCCAGAACGACTCCCGTGTCCACCCAGTGGAAGTGAAGCGCAGAGTGAAGAGGGAGGTGGCAAAGGCCAAACAGAAAGCATATGATGAGCTGTATGATAGGTTAGACACAAAGCAAGGATAGAAGGACTTGTACAGGCTAGCCAGACAGAGAGATAGGGATGGGAAGTTATTAAAGACGGAAATTCCATAGAGATGGAAAGGTACTAACAACCCAGGAGAGTGTGCAGAGAAGATGGAAGGAGTATTTTGAGGAGCTGATGAATGAGAAAAATGACAGGGAAAGAAGGGAGGAAGATGTGGATGTTGGTAAGCAGGAAATAGCAGAGATTAGTAGGGATGAGGTGAGGAAGGCTCTTAACAGGATGAAGAGTGGAAAATCTGTTGGTCATGATGATGACACCCGGTAGAGGTGTGTCTATGAGAATCAGCGGTAGAGTTCCTAACCAGTTTGTTTAACAGGATTCTAGAGAGCGAGAAGATTCCTGAGGAGTGGAGGAAAAGCGTTCTGATGCCAATATTCAAGAACAAGGGTGATATGCAGAACTGCAGCAACTACAGGGGAATAAAGCTGATGAGCCACACAATGAAGCTGAGTACAAGGAGTGGAAGCCAGGTTTGGTTTTATGCTCCACAAGAGCACCACTGATGCCGTTTTTGTTGTGAGAATGTTGATGGCAAAGTACAGAGAGCGTCAGAATGAGCTGCATTGTGTCTTTGTGGATTAGAAAAGGCATACGACTGGGTGCCGNACTACAGGGGAATAAAGCTGATGAGCCACACAATGAAGCTGAGTACAAGGAGTGGAAGCCAGGTTTGGTTTTATGCTCCACAAGAGCACCACTGATGCCGTTTTTGCTTTGAGAATGTTGATGGAAAAGTACAGAGAGGGTCAGAATGAGCTGCATTGTGTCTTTGTGGATTAGAAAAGGCATACGACTGGGTGCCGAGGGAGGTGCGGCAGAGATGATGTTGAGGTTCTCCTTACGACGTCGCTAGTACGTGTCTTGCGCGACGTCTTGAAATATAATTACAGTAGTTATGTTTTTTAAACAAATGTGGGTCTATGTCAATTTACATCATGCAAAAACGTCATGTTATGTGATTTCGACGTGGTTTAGGTGTTATTATTATTCATTCATTCATTCATCTTCTACCGCTTCATCCTTTACAGGGTCGCGGGGAGCTGGCGCCTATCTCAGCGTCTTAGGGCCGGAGGCAGGATACACACTCTGGATTGGTGGCCAACCATTCGCGGAGCGGGACACACAGACAAACACATTCACTCACACCTATGTGGTCAATTTTCCAATTCCAATTAGCCTGAAACGCATGTCTTTCATGTCTTTTGGACTGTGGGGGAAACCGGAGAACCCGGAGGAAACCCACGCAAGCACAGGAGGAACATGCAAACTCCACACAGAACCGCCCCGGCTGGCCTCGAACTCACACCTCGAGTGTCAAACAGAACCATCTTGCTGTGAGGCAACAGCACTAACCACTGCGCCACCGTGCTGCCCACATTATTATTATTTTTATATTGTAGAAATATTATATTATATATTTTTTTTCAACCGTTGTTTTGACATTTAAAATGGTACAGAAACTTTTGTGTATTTAAGAAATAAAAGATTATNTAAGTAAACAATTTCTCGGTTTCTTGGCACACTATGCCATGAAAGAGAGGCTTAACCGTTTGTGAAATTGTTGGCACGCTCGGTCTCGGTGTTTGAAAAAACAACGAAATCTTAGACAAGACGAAAGCTGAACTGCGTTCTACTCGATTGAATCCATCCTATCAACGTTTAATTTGAGGTAAGTTTGGATAATTTTATGTGCTGAAAAGTGTTAACGTTTGAAATTACTGTTGTCATTTAAATACTTTTTAATTTAATACGTTCTTTAAGAGATAGCACAATAGCATTGCACACATGAACGATCCCACAATCCTTCCAATCCAGGTCTCAATGTTCCGCCAGGTCCTGGACATGGTGAAAGGCCAATCCACGGTGAGTTTCTCAAAAGACCCAGATTTACACTCCGTACTTTACACACAATTCAATGTATTGAATCGCCCCAAATTGTTAAAAGTGTGTTATTAGCTGTTTTTAATGCAAACCAAAGTTGTTTAAAATTGTCTTTTGGTAATAAACTACGTTTTGAGACTGAGACTGCAGATGGAAGACGTTGCTCTGGACTGGTGAGTTTGCTTTATTCAGACTGTTGTTCTTTGTTTCCTCACTAACTCTCAGAATCAGAATCAGAATCGGATTTATTCGCCAAGTGTGAGCGAGCACACGAGGAATTTGTTTTGGTTTAGGCATGCTCCTACAATACACACACATACAAGAAAAGGATGATTTATAGATAACTTATTTACAATTACACACACACACACACACACACACACACACACACACACACACACATATATATATATATACACACATATATAGACATACACATATAGATATACACTAAATAGATTTTGATATGTACATAAGGTGCCACAATGTTTTACACATTGTGCTGTGCAGTCCGGAAAGGTTCGTTGCTTAACTGTTCAGGGTGGAGATGGCATTGGGGAAGAAGCTGTTTTTGTGTCTGGCTGTTTTGGTGTTGGAGGATCTGTAAGGTTTTCCGGAAGGAAGGAGGAAAAACAGGTTGTGACCAGGGTGTGAGGGGTCTTTAATGATGTTACCTGCCCGTTTCTTTACCCTGGCGATGTAAAGATCCTGTAGATTGGGCAGGTGCACACCAGTAATCCGCTCTGCTGTCCTGACAGTCCGTTGAAGTCTTCTTATGTCTGATTTACTGGCTGCAGCAAACCAGACAATTATGGAAGAGGACAGAATTGATTCAATTACAGCGGAGTAAAATTGTGTCATTAGTGCCGTTGGTTAGTCGAACTTCTTCAGCTGGCGGAGGAAGTACAATCTCTGCTGGGCTTTTTTGACAACGGAGTCTATTTGTAGGCCCCACTTCATGTCCTTTGAGATGTGGGTCCCTAGGAACTTGAAGGAGTCCACTATGGTCACTGTGCTGTTCATAATGCTGATTGGTGCGAGTGCGGGAAGGTTTCTCCGAAAGTCCACAGTCATCTCAACGGTTTTAAGTGTGTTGAGCTCCAGGTTGTTTTGACTGCACCAGAGGGACAGTTTTTCCACTTCCTGTCTGTAGGCAGATTCCTCACCATTACGGATAAGGCCAATAACGGTGGTGTCATCTGCAAACTTCAAAAGTTTGACGGAAGGGTCTTTCGAGGGGCAGTCATTTGTGTAAAGAGTGAAGAGCAGTGGAGAGAGAACGCAGCCCTGGGGAGCTCCAGTGCTGATGGTGCGGGTGTTGGATGTGATGTTTCCCAGCCTCACTAGTTGTTGTCTGTTTGTCAGGAAGCTGGTGATCCATTGACAAACGGAAGTGGGTATTGAGAGCTGTGACAGTTTCAACTGGAGGATGTCTGGAATGATGGTGTTAAAAGCGGAGCTGAAGTCCACAAAGAGGATTTTTGCGTATGTTCCTGGACTGTCTAAATGATGTAGTGCAATCCCATATTGACTGCATCATCCACAGACCTGTTCTCTCTGTAGGCAAACTGCAGGGGGTCTAGCAGTGGTCCGGTAATGTTCTTCAAGTAGGCCAGGACCAGTCTTTCAAAGGATTTCATGACTACAGATGTTAGGGCAACAGGTCTGTAGTCATTAAGTCCTGGATTTTAGCTTTTTTGGGTACAGGGATGATAGTGGAACGCTTGAAACAAAATGGCACTGTGCATAGCTCCAGAGATCTGTTGAAGATTATTGTGAAGATGGATGATAGCTGGACAGCACAGGCTTTGAGGCAGGCTGGGGAGACACCATCTGGGCCGTTAGCTTTCCTTGTCTTTTGTTTCCTGAAGACTCTGCAGACATCATCTTCACAGATTTTAAGTGTGGGTTGGGAGACAATGAGGGGGGAGGAAGGTGTTGATGGTTGTACTGTGGGACAGTCAAGGTGGGTGAGAGGTGTCTGGCCAGGTATTTGTTTTTCAAACCTGCAGTAAAACACATTTAGATCGTCTGCGAGTTGTTGATTGGCCTCTGTGCTGGGGGATGGGCTCTTGTAGTTGGTGATTGCTTTTAGGCCGTTCCACACTGATTTAGAGTCGTTTCTAGAAAGTTGATTCTTTATCCTTCTAGAGTAGTTGGATTTTGCGACTCTTATTTCCTTCTCCAGTGTGTATTTGGCCTGTTTGTACAAGGCTTTATCTCCACTTCTGTAGGCGTCTTCTTTTGCCCTACGAAGCTGTTTTCGTTTTTTACTGAACCAAGGTTTGTCATTATTGAATGTTAAATATGTCCGGGTGGGTATACACATGTCCTCGCAGAAACTGATGTAGGAAGTCACTGTGTCAGTGAACTCATCCAGGTCAGTAGAGGCAGCTTCAAAAACACTCCAATCAGTTAGCTCAAAGCAGGCTTGTACGTAGATCCTGCTCTGATTCAGAGCTCCAACGCTTTGCAGTTTTTATTGCAGGCTTGGCAGATTTAAGTTTCTGCTTGTAAGCTGGTAGGAGGTGAACTAAACAGTGATCAGAGAGTCCTAGCGCTGCACGGGGGACAGCGTGATACCCATTCTTTAAAGTGGTGTAGCAGTGGTCCAATGTGTTGCTGTCTCTGGTTGAGCATGTGATATGTTGTTTATATTTTGGAAGTTCACGGTTGAGATGGGCTTTGTTGAAATCGCCAAGCACAATAATGAAAGAGTCCGGGTAGCACTGCTCAGTGTGTGTGATCTGATCGGCCAACGCTTCTAGCGCTGCGTTTACGCGCGCATCAGGAGGAATATACACACTCACCAGAATAAACGAGGAAAACTCCCGCGGCGAATAGAAAGGCTTGCAGTGAATAAAGACGGCTTCCAGGTTTGGGCAGCACATCTTATTTAAGACAGTCACGTCTTTACACCAGCCTTCGTTGATATAAAAACATAATCCGCCGCCCCTCGTTTTCCCTGACGATTCAGTGTTGCGGTCCGCTCTGATCAGCTGGAAGCCCGTTAGTTGAAGCGCGCTGTCCGGGATGGTTCCGTTTAGCCATGTTTCCGTAAAGCAGAGCACGGAAGAGTTTGAAAAGTCCTTGTTTGTGCGGGTGAGGAGCTGTAGTTCGTCTGTCTTGTTTGCGAGGGAGCGGAGATTCGCCAGATGAATGCTCGGCAACGGAGTCCTAAAGCCGCGCTGACGCGCTTTCACGAGCGCACCGGCGCGCTTTCCCCTCTTTCGGCGTCGCGAGCGCTTGTACAGGAGCGCAGCCCCTCCAACTAGAATGTCCAATAAAACCTCTGAGTGTTCGAAAGTTGGAAAAAAGTGTTCCGGTGCTCCATTCCTTATGTTTAAGAGCTCGTCTCTTGTGAAGCGGATCGGAAGAACGTTGCTTAAGACAGGAAAAACAAACAATAACAGGAAAAGTACAAAGGAGCAGCAAACCGAGGCGGCCATCCGCGGCGCCATCGTGATCGAACCACACAAAGTAACAGTGTGCAATAAAATGCTCAGCTTTTATAAACAACCAAAATATTGACANTGTGACTGCCAAATGAAATATTCAAGAGATTTGTAGAGAAATTAACGTCACATTCAATCCATCCAAAAAAAAATCCTTAGTTTGAATTCGTTTTTGTTGTTGAGGGAATGCCAACATACACATTGTTGAACTTGAAAAGTTGGGGTGGCAAACTAGATCTCTAATGAGACGGAGACCGAAGGGTCAATGTCTCCATCTGGTGGTCAGAAATATATAACTCGGTATGTCTGGAAAAAAATTATAAATCAAATACCAAGACAAAAATGACTTCACACACATCAGAAGAAATGATCAGAGAAGCATTATTCACATTTGAACAAGAGTTTAATATTAAACACGCTGTTGTCATGGCATCGGGATGTATTCGTCAGAAGCACGACAGTTACATATACACTTCTGTCAGTATTCATTCTTGAGCAGAACTGTATAATACACACAAAACATTCTTCAATACATAGCGTTGCACTCTAAACGTTCAGTTATTTTGCATCTAGATCACTTTCAGGCATTTCACCACACAACTAAGCAGCATTCTGGTAAATTTTTTTTTATAAATGAGTGACTCCATCTCTTAGAATCAGCATGGCATAAAACAACCCAGACTTACACACACACACACGCACACGCACACACACACACACACACACACACACCTGTGCATTCACCTGAAAGCCCCCTGCACACAGAAAATAGAATATAATAGAATAGAATACTTTTAATGTCATTGTATCACTGGGTNGACACATCTGGCCAATGAGTGACGTGAATGTTGTCACATGACTGAATTTTGGTTCGGTTCGGATGAGAGCAAAAAGTGTGGTGTGAAAGGGGACTAAAATGCCAGAGAAATGCAACAATGTATCATTATAGTCCCTTGGTCCGGACCAAATGAACCGAACTACAGGTGTGAAAGCACCCTAAGAGCTCGTCTCTTGTGAAGCGGATCGGAAGAACGTTGCTTAAGACAGGAAAAACAAACAATAACAGGAAAAGTACAAAGGAGCAGCAAACCGAGGCGGCCATCCTACATGATGGCGCCGCGGACACTCACTATCTTCTCAGACGCAGAAGCCACTGCTGTACTAATGCTGAAGTGTGATTTCTATCAGGTGAAAGTATGTACAAGCTTTTTTCTCTTACACTACTGTTTGAAATAAAAACACTGAAGCAGAGGTTAAACCGTTTTCTCAAATGTTCATTCGGTGTCCCAGAAAAATGTTTTAAATTGCTGGTTAACATCTGGAATGGCCTCAACAAATGCTCAGACGAATGGAAAAAGATGGATGATTTTGAAAAAGGAGAGCTACTCCTCTGTATTACGCCTGTCTACTGGTAGGTTTTTATATTCTGCAAGTGATGGATCCGGATAATATTTGAGTTCCTGTGGGGAGTTTAGTAACTATTGTACATTCATTCCAACAGCTTGAAAGGATTGGAGGAAAGACCACAAGTCCGTTCACAAAAGTTTCTGTGTACATTACTGCCACTGTGTGTGCTGGTCTGCGCTATGACGTTTTTTTTTCTTCTCTACTCCTCTGTTTTTCGGAGCTCTGCTGGTCCTGCTTTTACAGGATTACGGATTTAATATTAATATTAGTCTCAAACAAATCTGAGCTTTTCATCGAGTTAATTACAATTTGTATATCTATTGTCTTATTAATATATATATATTTTTGTTTTGCTCTTTGATGATGACTTGATGGCGCATTTCAATATCAATGGGAGAAAAGGGAAGAAAAAGGTAATAAAAGGTAAATCCCAAATGTGTAATGTCTGCAAAGAAAAACTTGCAATCTATAAAAGATTTGGACGGGGAAATTTTCACAGAGGAAATTTAAAATTCAACAATATTTAAGAATTGGGTACATTTAAATGAATAAAGTTCAATAACTTGTCTTCCATGGCAATTTTAACTTAAAATAATGGACTTAAAAAGAGAAATGTGGACTTGGTGTAGGAGCGTGTATTGTCTAAGATTTTTAATAATTTCTTTTTGTACCTGTGCAGGTCCAGTCATGAAGTTCCAGGCTGTACTGAGGAGTTCATCAGGGCAATGGCTGCAGAAACAAACCGTGCACCATAGAGGATTCAGGACACCAACTCCTTTTATTAATGTCTATTGCAAATAGATTAGATTTTTCTTTTTTTTACTGTATTTCACTGAAATTGTATATGTTTGATAATGCAGAGTTCTACATAGGTTTATTTTTTAAACTGTTTAATTTGTTTTGATGAAATGAGTGTATTTAAGCAAGCTTTTATTTATTTATTTTTTTACACTGCTTTATAAAGTTGTATAAACTGTATGACGTATGTATGCTATTTGTAAATAATAAATTAATATTCTTTGATTTTGTTGTTCTTGTGTGTGCCTGTAGTTAAATACATAACAGTAGTGATCTACTGTAGTTAAAATATAGCATCAAATGAAGTTGAAAAAACGTCCATAACGACCCAATTTCCACTATATTTAGACCTTGTATACAGCGTTAATACGTCACGTGGATGCAACGTCGGAAAAAACACGTCGTTTGGAGTAACGTTCCTCCCCATCTGAGCGCCCTGATTGCGTCGTTGAATAATCACTTAGTTTCCACGTCGCGTCAACGTGTTTTTCCGCAGATAAAATTTGATTTGCTTTTGATTTATAAAGTTAAAATTGGAATACAGTTTGTATAATTGTGATACCAAATTTTAAATAAAAAAAAAAAAAAAAAAAAACATGACCTGAACATTCGGGACATAGAAAAAAATAGTTTTGCTTCATATGAAAATTGAAATCATAAAGGTCAAGAATTTTCCGAAAGAGGACATGTCTGAAGGCTTTTTACAAAGCATTATGGTATAAGAAATGTTACGTAAATGAATTAAACACACCACTCTTTTGCACTAGAATCAAATCTCAAGCTGGGTGTAAGGTCTGTGGTGTTAAGTGAGAGCATGTACAGGTTGTGCTGTGGATGTGCGAGGAGCACGAGAAGTCAGTAAGAGAGTCTCCGAATCCACTTCCCAACACGGAGATAATTAGCCTTATCAGCATAGAACACCAGAGCCTCTGGAAGTGGCTGGTCAGGGGGCTAAGCAAGAGGGAATTGAGGAGAAGATATATGGGGCTGAAGGAGGGTTTGGATTAACTCTGGTTCTATCAGATCCTACTGAGATGTTTGAGATCATATTAGCATAAATCCAAATGACAAATGTGGCCGGCAGTGGCACTGGCTAATTAATTCGCAATGGGCGAAATTCTCTACAGCTGGAGACCTCAACAAATGTTCAGCACATTTTTTTTTTCAAATTTATTTTAGTTTATATATATTTAAGTTTATAGCAAGTTTATTTATATAGCGCTTTCTGTAGTCCCAGACCAACGTAAAGTTGGAACGTGGAATTAGGGGAAAATTGTCTCTAAAGAAAAAAAATGTCTATTGTTCATCTGTGTTCAAAAATTAGGAAAAAAAAGTCACTCATAAAAGAAAACTGTCCACTGTTCCTCAGCCAACCTGTCCTGTTAGTTTTGTCTAAAAGACAAACGTAGAAGTGTGAATTCATAATCGGAATCAATGGTAGCTGGAATTTTTTTGCTCTTGCGGACTTGTGATGGAACCTGCATAACGACTGGACTGTGCTTAAAGATCACGGAGATCTCAGTAGATCTCGGTCTCTTTAACCGTGGTCGAGCAGACACCCGCCGTCCTGGCAGAGAAAGTATAAGGGCACCCCCTAGTGTTGCCATGACGCTTAAGTGAACAGACAGGAGATGCACAAGAGACTATTTTTCTGAGGACATGCATTTTTTCAACCGCATATAAACGTGTGATTTAATTTAACATTCCCAAAGTTATATGGGGAAACACCTAAATAATTTTTGCTCCAAAACAATAGTACTGAAAAGTACCGGAGTATAGTACTTGAGTAAATGGACGTCGTTACTTTACTTAAGTATGGATTTTGCTACTTTGTACTTGTACTGAGTATCAAAAATATGACCAACTTTTACTCTCCACTCCACTGCATTTCTGATTGTGTATCTGTACTTTTCACTCCACTACATTTGAATCGACGCTTACCGTTACTCGTTGTGATTGTGCTCGACAAGCCGGCATCGATTTATACCGCGGTTCATTTCTTAGGTGGACAAGGTGATATCGCCATCTGTAGGCTGCTGACGGTACTGGACGCTTTTTGTGAATCAGAAACCACGTGCATGTGAATTAGAGGCATAAA
>SOMO01000015.1:1389966-1410384 GCA_028128575.1 Paedocypris carbunculus | reverse complement strand
GAGTCGTAGAAGATCTTCAGGAGTGATCCTCTCACTCCAAAAGACCGCAGTCTCCTCAGGAGGTAGAGTCTGCTCTGACCCTTCCTGTACAGTGCGTCTGTGTTGTGAGTCCAGTCCAGTATGTTGTATAGATGCAATATAAAATGTTTACAGCATTACTTGCATTACATGACATTATTTTACATTTAATTACATTTAATGTGTGTTATTTTATTGCTCATACAATCGTAGAGAGAATCGAGATTTTTATTTTATCCACAATTGTGTAGCTCTACTTGCAACCAAAGTGTCGTAGGTTAGAATCTTGCATCAAGAGTGTGTGTGTGTGCGTGTGTGCGTGTGTGTGTGAGATCTGGATGGTTAAATGCAGAGTGCAATTTCAACACACCCTTGTGGCCTTATTAAGTGGCCTTATTGATAAACTCACCACACTTTAATACAATGCTTATTCCTGTGAGATTTGCTAAAGCCGAATCCTGTTGTCGTCTCTGTCTAGTGCACCAGCTTGCAACGAGAAAAGTTATACGTCTGATTCCTAGGGAAAGAAAATAGTCGCTTCACAGTAGGTGAACTTTATTCATATTTTATCTTTATTTTTATTATTGCATTTCTTTGCGCTTGCATGCACACCATGTGTTTAAATGCTGGACGAAAAATACACTTCACTACACGTTGTACCACAAATACGGTAATGTGTAGGTGACCAATAAACTTAGAAAAAAACCAAGACTTACTGTGCAGAAACACTGATCAAGGTGTCTCCCTCTTTAATGTCCCTTATCAAGTAGATCAGATCGTCCTTTCCATCAGTTCAAGTGGTGTCTGCGGAAGAAACGGGAATGAAACATTTCAATTGTTCGTATTATTAACACATTGTGGAAGCTGCGAAAGAAAAGGATAAAAGCGATATCCTGGTTTGAGCACACAAACGCGTGTGTCGTTTATTCAACACTTCCAACCTAAACTATAACTTCCGGCACGCGCGTTATACGTCACTATGACGTCAGAACATAACTCCCAACGGGAGAACAAACAGAACCGTAACACACAGAATATTACATGGGTGAATTATGTAGTCACCACACACGTTCACCACACACAAAAAAAACTTAACGGCGAGGCGGACGGATTACTCTGCCGCAGCGACTACTCCGCGTCACAGGGTCCGGTACCGCAACAGCAGTGGAAGGAACCGAGGGCTTGCTGCGGCGTGTGCGAGGGTGAAGTGGCGTGGACACCGCTGGGGGGCGTCCTCGTCGTGGGGGTTTCGCCAACTGAACCGGCTNCATTTTACTGTTTCTTCATCTTCATAGTTTTGATTTGTATTTTATATCTATTTGCATTGTATATTATCTGTTTTATTGTACTTCTTTGCTTGCATGCACCCCCCATGTTTAAATGCTGGACGATGGGAAAAATACCTGTTTAATGTGTATGTGACAAATCAAATTTAAATATGAAAAAGCAAAATCAGTTTGACCGGTAACTTAGGAACCTAAAGAAAAACAAAGTGGGGGAAGAAAAAACAAGACTTACTGTGCAGAAATATTGTAATGAAACACTGATCAAGGTGTCTCCCTCTTTTATGTCCCTTATCAAGTAGACAATATCGTCCTTTCGATCAGTGGAAGTGGTTTTTCGGCGTCTCTCTTTGCCTCTGGAACGCAGTTCAAACGTTTCCCCATCTTCCTCTGAACATTCAGTCTCAGAGCTGTTTCCCAAAAGGAAAGTATAGCCACCAGTGAGTGTTTGAGCTGGGGATGCACACTGAAGGCCATTGTGCTGGGCCTTTCCAGTCATTTTGTCTATGGATAAAAACAAAAAGCAAGCAGGTGTTTAGCAGATAGCAACATAACAATTTAAGCCATGTTGAATGATTGACGCAAAATAATGCATTTTACACGTTTAGATATATTAGTAGACAGTAGATACATTAATTTCAAGCACTACGTATATGATTTTCCAGTTGCACGCGAAACGTAAAAAAAAAATTAAAACATGTCGTTAGGCTGTGCGCATGTGCAGGACGCGCAGGCATCGCTATCTAGCATCTGTGCTAGGTTTTAAACTGTGATATACTTTGTCACCCCGGATAATCTGAACAGCAAGTCATGGTTAAAATTGAAAAAAGTAAACATTGCGAAAACTGGAATGGTTATACAGCTAAGAGTTGCCTCTTCAGATGCTAATAAGATTAGCACATTCTTTAAGCAAGCTTTAGGCTAATTCAGAGCAAATAGCGACGTTGCTCACTCGAGGCATAAAACAGTTTAAATATAACGAAACAACATTTCGCGGCGAAACGTTTAGGTTAAATACCGATTATTTACTGGAACTTTTAATAGTTTAAACGCGATCGATAGTAGTACTAACCAAAAGTCAAACAAAAGCAGAGTAGCACGATCTGAACAGGTCAAAACCCGGTTCCCGTTGCCACGATTTACCTCAGACGTACCAGTGATCGATCAGATATTTTAAGCCATTCTACGGGTTCTTTGGACGCGCATTCGGTCCGATTGGTTTTTTTACGACGTAGCAAAAAAGCCACGTCAACACTCATGGAACGTAAAGCGCACTGACTGACGTCACCGGTATCACCCCTATCTACAGTTACGTCATGTCGTGCGTGATGTTGTAGTACTGATGCACGCACGCAATAAAACATTTTTTATAGTATAAATATCGAACCCGAGGCTACAGAGAAATCCTGGCGGGAAATCAAAAAAGACCTGAGTGTAAACATTTTTGTGTAGTTTTAAGGAACTTTACTTTTATGTTTTGGCAAAAAGATTAAACGCGGCAGTTTCTCACATTTACATTATTTGCATGTTTTATGTAATACATGTTTCATGACAGTATTTGCATGTAATATTTCGCGATATTCTCGCTAAGGGGAAAATCACTCAAGCCGAGTTGTGTAATGACCGCTAGAGGTCAGTCGCGCTCTTTCCGTTGATAACGTCTGCGAAATATATTAAATCACAGCTATTGTTATTTTAATCAATCTTCAATGATTGTCAAAAAACGTTTAAAATATTTAAAACAATAAAAAAAAACTTCCACAACTGTAAAAATGCTGAAAAAAAACAATACAAACCCAAATTCCAAACACTGAACTCAATTTTGCCTAACATTATTTGTCTTTTCTTAAATTAGAAAAAAACTGTCTTTTATTGGATCCGTGAAGCTTAATAACTACATCCGATCTGCGCGACCTTTCAGCAGTTAATTTTTTTTTTGTATTTTTCCGCATGTTTCCTCAGGCAATGTTGATTCAAATTGTAATTCTTAAATGCGCTCTGCAACACAGCTGCGTTACCTCTGACTTCAGTAAATAAATACTTTGTAGCTGTGGAAAAATAACAAACGGTGAACATTTTCAAAACCTATCTATAATAAAGTGTTTATAATAACGGTGTTTACAACATTTGGTGTGTGGGCAATTAAAGTCGATTAAACATCTGACCTCATGTAACAAGTATAGAAATGTGCTTAATAGAAATACACGGTGTCTCAGCAATGTAAGTGTGCTGTTGCTTTAAATGTTTGCCCGCCCAAGCTATCACGCGTGCGCGGTTTCCTCTTCCTCCCTCATAACCCCGTGAGTGTGGATGAGGTAGGGTTAGGGTGGAACGGAAGATTCCTGGTAAAGCGCGCCACGTTCCGAGTGCGCTGACGTCACCCACTGCTCAGAGCCAATCAGAACATTCTGCCGTGGATCATCAAATTATCAAAAAAACCTCAATTCTCGCACGCTCATTTCGCGCTTTCGCGGGTCTAGCCGTTAAAAAGGTATAATCAGGGCCGTCCGAAGCTTTCAGGAGGCCCTGGGCAGAATTTGCTTGGGGGCCCCTTGCTAACTGGAAAAAGCACATAATAATAATGATGATAATAATGACAATAACAACAACAATAATCAAGTACATTTTTCGGGCACTTTTTGAGACCCTCTGAAGCCGCAGCAACCATACATCAGTCGTCTCTCCTGCAGTAGAGTGAAGTCTGAAGGTTTATTCTATGACAAAAACCTTTTTTTGACCCAGAAGATTATCACCAACAGTCCAGAAAAGATGTGTTCAATTCTTCCACTTGTTGTTTTCTCATGGAACAATGGATTTCAATACTAATATGATATTTATTCAAATGACAATGACTGTCAATGACTGTCATGCTGTTCTGCCTAGTAAGTTTCCTTATATAGCCTGTGTAGACATCTACTGTAGCCTATTGTAGACAAATTGCTTCACTTGCTCCTCTTTTTGTAAGTCGCTTTGGATAAAAGCGTCTGCCAAATGACTGTAAAGTAAAGTAATAAATTATACATACACAGTTGAGGACAACATTATTACCCCCCTCTACAAAATGGTTATTGTTTTAAATGATTTGCAAAACTGCTTTTAATCAGAGCAAAACAAAAAAATGTAAACAGCTTTATTAGACCTTTAACTGTCTAAAAAACGGATTTGCTTTGTTTTAAAGCAGGTTTTTGCAGAAACCCAAATGCAGAATCAAATTTAGATACTGTTCCTATAGCGGCTGTACAGTATTAACCAACTCATGTAATTCCAAGTATATTTGGCATTTTTTGTCATATTAATTAATAAATGAATATTGTATTGGTTTAATTTAACATTGTATTAATTATTTTAATCGAATTATGACAGTATTCAGTCAAAGAACAATCATAGATTAAGATAACAATTATTTTAGTTGCAAATTGTTTAATCTCAAGCAAACGCGAAAAACGCAAGCAAGCAGAGTTTTCAAGAAGAAAGAGCTAAGAAACAGAACAACAAACTGTAATCTCTCTCTCTCTCTCTCGAACTTCGCAGCTTTAACTGTTTTGAACGAGCGCAAAGGCTTTTCTAACTTTCAAAAATATTGATCTGACACGCACCAGATGGATTGTACCACATTGTTAACTAGAGGAGGGGTGTCGAATGCTCGGAAAAGCGGTGTTTATGATGCCCGCGGGCTCTTAAAAGCTTTCTAACTTTCGCCCGCTTAACGACGTCCTGCATATAGAATAATATTTTAAATGAAAACATCTCCGATATAATTAATGTAATCTTGGGGGCCCCCTGGTTCACGCGGGGCCCCACGCACCAGCGTAGTCCGCGTATGCCTCGGGCCAGCTCTGGGTATAATAATAACAATAATAATAAGAAGAAGAAGAATAACACTTATAATAATTCTGGCGGATGAAGACATTTGTCACCACATTAAAGGAACAGTTATTGACGCCGTCTCTTATGCAATTTACCGTCGTTATTCATGTTTACAAAGGCGCAGCACAGCCGCAGTTCAAATTGCAGGTTCGAGACAGTACAAAATGTTCACAAAACCAAAGTCTATACAAGAGGAAAATCAAACAGAACACTTCCCACATAGCAGAAATCACAGATATGATCAATAATTAGCGACGAGACCCGGGTTTAAATACTAATTGGGAAGTGCATGTCAGTAGTGCAATCAAACTGTTTGCAAGTGAATATTAAAGAAATATTAAAACCTTCTGCACACAGCAAAGTGACTTGTTGAGCTCAAGTTTATTTATATAGCACTTTTCTTAGTTCAAAACCAACGCAAAGTCGTATGTCTTTAAAGAAGAAAAATGTCCATTGTTGTCCAGCTGTGTTCAAAAATTATGGAAAAAAAAAGTGTCAGATAAAAAAGAAAAAAAATCATTGTCATGTGGGAGTCAGTTTGATGCTCAAGGACATGAAGTTGTGAAACTGGTCCGGAATTCCATCCTGCAACGCATGAGAGACGAGGCCGGAAAACACACACACATACCCACACTCCACTGGACCAAAATACACACACACACACACACACACACACACTCGTTCTGACTCGTTAGTGCGTGATCCATGAATCGATTGTCCATACATTGTAAGGTAACAGTGGATATTTATTTAGCATAAGAAATTATAACGGACAAAATTATCGTCAACACGACACCTGTGGCTCATGATCAAAAGTTTGCTTGACGCTTCAATTGCCGCGCCACCTGTTCCTAATAGGCTGCTTAAATGCGCTTCAATTTCAACCAGGAGCCCCCTCGTGTTCATAATGAAACAAAACACAAACTCCCACATAAAGTTCAAGTTAATTTTTATAGCGCTTTTCTTAGTCTTAGTCTTAGTCTTAGACCAACGCAAAGACGCTATGTGAAAAAAGTCTTTAAAAAGAGAAATGTCTATTCTTTATGAGTTTTAAATCAGTTCAAAAGGAAAAAATATGGCTGTTGTTGTTCAGACTATGGGCTATGACCAGAAGAGCAAGCTAGAAATGGACAGTGGCTAGGAAAAAAAACCTCTCTGGCGGGGTGAGAGGAAAAAACCTAGGGAGAACCCGACTACCTGGTGCCAGTCTCCTCTGGCATGCTAACATTACAAAGTCATTGGTGAAGATGAAGACGAACGTTATGTCCTGCAGGGCGTGAAGTGTGGCGACTCTTTCCCTCATGATGACGCAGTGGCTCATCATAGACAACTGTTTGACCAACATCGTCGCCATCCTGGTGAAATGACACTCCAACAAGCGACGTTGTCTCCATCCCAACGGCAGGGCCAGATTTAGTCAGGCCCAGTAGGGGGGGCATGTAGAAGGGGTGATTGGGGTGGGCAAGTGTAATTGAGCTTCTGGGTGAGCTTCTCTAACTACTGCTGTCATCATATCAGTCGATCTATCCATCTAAAGAACTTTAATGGTGGTAATCAGTAGCTAGTAGAGTTGTTACGATACTAGAAGTAGCATTTTCAAAACTATACTGAGAAAAGTATTGATACTCGATAGCATTTTCAATACCACTGGGAATTGTTCATTAAGAAAACAATGCATAAGACTGGAACATGAAAGTGTGTCTGAATGAGAAATCTCAAGACAATAAAGTTAAACAATAACTATAAATAAATAAATAAAACATTTAGATCATTTATATCATTATCTTTTATATTTTATTTAAGAAAAAAACACTCAAATTAAAAGTTTTTAAAAGATTAAATTACAACTTGAGTTTGGTGGGAGCTCTCTATTCCAAGCAAAAAATGTATATAAAAGTAAAAAAGAACAATATTTTCTCTGTTTCTCTAAAAAGCTGGTCGTGTGACTGAACGTGTGATTTTTTCACTTCAAATTGTTGGTCCTCAGATTCCTTCTGGTGCTTAAAAATATGACACATTAAGAAATATTTTTTGTACATGTATTTGTTTTTATTGTTAGATCAAAAACTAATAAGCTTACTCCTCAAACTTGTATTAATCTCCTGTTGGTACATTGTGGTAGTGATCTGCTTAAATTATTCAATGAACCATGGTTTAACAGCAGTATTTATATAAACTGATTTAGATTAGGGATTTAATTAAACATCATCATTGATCAGCACATAGACATCAACGGTAAATACCGTTAAGTGCAAACGTGCTTCATACGATCACTAGATTACTAGGATTAATTCTATTATTATTATTATTATTATTATTATCTCTCGTCAGATGCGTTGGTGTTTCTCACTCTGAGGCAGATTGTATTTTACTGCGTTAACGGCGCAAAACGTGACTTCAAACACTTATTGGTAATGAAAAAAGTTACTAACGTCTGGTAATTCTTTCAAAAGCAACACTTGGATCCTGAGATTTTTGAATTTTTGAAAAATTTCAAACAAAACTTCTTTAGCGCTTTTTCAATTTAAACAGGTCACGAAGACTGAACTCGTCATCATCTGACCATATGTATAGTGTGCGCATGCGCGAAGGCGAGAAACATGGAAGCGCAGACTTTTCGGTCACAGTGTTGTATCGTTTCAGATTTTTCAGCATTGATACTTATCTAATCATCTATATTTTTGACAACACTACTAGCTTGTTTGAAAGCACAAGATTGCTCTGACAATTTTTCTTTAGGTTTTTATGAAATTCAGAATTTTGTATTCCATCACGTTTTGCCAAACAGTCATTATATTTAGGGGGGCATTGCCCTCCCTTGCCCATGCCTAGATCCGGCCTGCCCGACGGTAACGACACTCCTCAGCAGCCAGACCGGCGTCGTCTCCACCGGCAGGGATGCGTTTCCTCCGGCAGGGATGTGGCATGCGGCGTCGTCTCCTCCGGCGGGTATGCGCCCTCGTCCCCTCCGGCGGGGATGCGTCGTCTTCTCTGGCGGGAATGCGGCGTCGTCTCCTCTGGCGGGAATGCGGCCTCGTCTCCTCTGGCGGGGATGCGGCGTCATCTGTTTCGGCGGGGATGCGGCGTCATCTGTTTCGGCGGGGATGCGGCTTCGTCTCCTTCGGAAGGGGTGTGGATCACGCAGGACCTCAGCAGGGGAGTGAAACGAGCAAGAACAAGAGCTATTTGCACCATGAAGGACTCTAAGAGAAAAAAATAGCAGTGCAGGTGAGGTTCGGTTCCAGGCTTCTACCTAGTGCAGCCTTCCGATTCATTAATGTTAGTAATTTAATATTTTGCTATTACAGTTTTAATTATGCCTCATTGAAGAGATGTGTTTTTAATCTAGATTTAAACTGACTAACTGATTCTGATTCACGGATTGTGCTAGGCAGAGTGTTCCAATATTTTGTTGCTAGAAAAGCGAACGATCTTCCCCCTGTGAAGGTTTTAGAAATTTGTGGTATTATGAGCTGGCCTGAGTTTTGAGAGCGCAGAGGTCTCCTTGGCTCGTAACACGTGATGAGCTCACTGAGATACAGAGGAGCTAGACCGTTTAATGCTTTATAAGTTGTTAGGAGAATTTTAAATATAATTCTATATTTTACGGGAAGCCAATGTAGCAACATTAGCACTGGGCTAATATGGTCATACTTTTTAGTTCTGCTCAGTAGTCGAGCGGCCGCATTCTGAACTAGCTGAAGTTTATCTATTAGTCAGGCAGGAGAACCTTCCAGAAGACCATTACAGTAATCTAACCTTGTGGTCATAAACGTATGTTTGAGTCTTTCTGCATCCGACCTAGGGAGCATATGACGCAGCTTTGCAATATTCCTGAGCTGGAAAAATCCTGTTCTACAGACGTTGTTGACATGGGTTTCAAATGAAAGTTTATTATCAAATATAACACCTAAGTTTTTCACTGTTGATGAGGATGAAAGTTTAAGTCTATTAAGATTTAGGTTATATTCAGGGTCCTTTATTTTTTGGTTACAATCAATAAGCAATAATTCGGTTTTGTCCGAGTTAAGCATCAGGAAGTTTTCATCATCCAGTCAGTTCAGATCGAGTAAACAGGAATCGTTTTAGTCCTAGCTATAAACTTAGTGAGCTCATCATGGCCTATCTGAGCGAATGTATTAAGTGTGATAACGGGTGGGTTTCCTTTCTGAGTATCTAATTTTGTGCTAGTTGGTAGGGATGCAATTTTCATTCTGATGTTACTAATTTTATGATTGAAAAAGTTCATAAAACCTGAACTTCATAGTGAGCTGTGCGAGGATTACAGAATCTATTGTGCATAATGAGGATGATGTTGATTTTCTGCGATAAGTTTACTAAAATACTGTTCTCGCAGATTTTAGGGCCTGTTTATACGTGACTATACTGTCATTCCAAGCGCAGCGAAAAACTTCTAGCTTCGTTTTTTTCCATTTTTGTTCTAACTTCTTTGTTTACTAACGTCGCTTAATGTTTAATTCATTATTATACCATTTGGCTTTATTTTTAATGTTTATTTATTTTTTATGAAGAGGCACAACCAAATCCAGAGTATTAGACAGAGTTAAGTTTAGAGTTTCAGTGATCTCGTCAAGGTTTTTTCTTCTTTCCGGGATAACATTAAAAGTTAGCATTAAAAATCAGGAAGGTGCTGAATAAAGTTAATTTTAGTGGCAGAGGCTATAATTCTACAGGAGCAATATTGCGTTGAGATCATAGCTGGAATGTCTATGTTTAATACACATGAAACTAGTGTGTGATCAGAAGTGCAGTCACCCAACGAAATTAGGTTTGCATCATGGATAGCAACACCGTATGAAAGAATCAAATCTAATGCAAGGTTAAACTTATGAGTGGAGCCAACCACGTTTTGTTTGAAGCCAGTAGGATTTAGAACATCATTAGATGAACGATTTAAAGAGTCATTAACATCGTCAAAGTGAATCTTAAAGTCGCCTAATATAATCACTTTATCTACTGTGACTTCCAAGTCTGCTAAGAATTGCCCAAATTGTATTGTAGTGTATTGTGCTTTGGTGTAAACTGTCACGATAAGAACTGATTCCCAATTTATATCTGGTAACTTCATATGTAGCACTAAAAGTTCAAAAGAGTTGAAATTAAAGTTAGATTTTTTAATCATCTTAAAATCATTATTATAGATGGTAGCGACGCCTCCGCCTCTAGAGTTTAAACATGGCTCGTGTTCATAGCAGAAATTAGGTGGAGTTAATTCATTTAGGCTAGTGTAGGTGTCTGTCTTTAGCCATGTCTCTGTGAGTGCTAACACATCAAGCTTATTATCCAAAATCCTTTCATTTATAATAAGAGATGCTTGCACTGTTGCCAACTCCTCAGTAAGGAAAGTCGCCATTGGCTGTTCTAAAAGTAGCTAAAAGTCGCTAAATGACGTCATCGTGTAATTTACATACTAATTTAAATATTAAAGCGTGTCTATCAAGACTCGCTAATATATATATAATTTGTGTAATTTAATTCTATATAGTAATATACTGTAAATTATATATATATATATATATATAATTTGTGTAATTTAATTCTATATAGTAATATACTGTAAATTGTTATGTTTTATATTGTATTGTATATTAAAGTGTGTGTGTGTGTGTGTGTGTGTGTGTGTGTGCGTGCGTGTGCGCGTGTGTACACTATTTATTTTTATTCTTAAGAACCTTATTCATTCATTAATTAAAATTGTATTGGTCAGAAAATTTTGGGTTCAAAGTGTTTTTAGGAATTAGTTTTTCTTTTGTCACAATTCCAACCCTCCTCCTTTATCCGGGCTTGGGACCGGCTAAAGTGACCCAAAAGAGACACTTTGGCGGAGTTATTTTTATTATATTTTTTATGTAATTTTTTTAAAGTTATTTTTATTTTTTTTTTACATTATATTTAGAACCTTATAAACAACTACAGTAACACTGAATACAATCTACATTAAAAATGTAACAAACTTGTCCTGCTCTAAATGCAACTTAATTTTTCAAACACACCAGACTAAAACAGGTCACAGAAAGAGTGGTTCTTCATCATTTTGGACAAGGCTTTCAACAGGTTCAGTAGCTGACTTAAATGAGTAAGCAGCTGATGTGCCAAAAGGCTCCAAAACATTATGAGGCAGCTGGTGCTCATAGCAAGCCTCACCAGACAGCTTCAGTCCATATTGAATGTAAAGGATAGAGTTCAGGGTTAGCAGAGACATCCGATTTCTAAGTTTGTTTTTTACCACACTCATCTGGCTGAATACTCTCTCAACATCAGCATTGGAGTGTGGCAAGGACAACACAGACACAGCAGCCTTTGCAAGTTCTTGAAATGGGTTGATATCAGCTGCATCACTGAACTTTCTAATCTCACTCCAAAAGCCCATTGTGTTTTTTGTCTTGTTCCATTCACTAAGGTGAATGACACGCCATTGCTGGACAATCTTGTCTATTTCTGCCAGGGAATAACCAAGAATCTTGGCAATTTTTTCCATTTTTTCAGGGCTCTTGTTGTGCTTTAGAGTTTCCTCCACATTGAAAATGGACATGTACTGCAATGCTTCTATGTTGTCTGGCAGTCTCACCCTCAGTTCTTTAGTGAGGGAGATGGCGAAGGCTACACACCGCTTACGAACATTTCCTTCATCATCAGGTGCAAGATGAAGCTCTGCTGCCTTTGACTCAAAAAGGTAACCCAGGTATGGTTTGGGACTGATGAATTCCTCTATGGGCCCTTTAAGCACATCAACATTTGCCAGTGGATTCAGCACCCTGCTACTCAAAGACTTGATTAGGCAAATCAAGGAGTCCAGCAGTTTGAGAGGATCTACATTCTCTCCCTCAAAAGCCTTGACCGGTAACTGTACCTCACCCAGCACTGACTTCAAAAAAGTAAGATACAATATGTGTTGAGGATCACTGTACATGGAGTGTAAAACCTCAGCCATGTAGCAGTGTTCACTGGACTTGGTGATAGAGAAATGCAGCCTAAGCTCCTCCCACTGGTCCAATATCCGGGAAACCGCAGGCTCAATGGACAGCCAACGTGTGGCACAGACCTTTGTTATCTGTAACGGTTTCTCCCCACAGTTGATGGTCTCAAATATTGCCTTGTAGGCCTCTCTGCGCTTTGGAGACACGGAAAACCAATTATAAGTTTCCCGTACCAAGTATTCTACACTACGTGGCATGGTGTCATTTGAGGCGTGACTCACAGCAAGCTGCAGAGAGTGGCAGACACACCGAATAAGTATCAAATGTTTAAGGCCATACTCCTCCTCCAGCACCTTATGAACCCCATTGTTAACCCCTGTCATAACAGAGGCATTGTCTGTGCCAATCCCCAGGAGTTTGTCCTTTTTAAGAAAACACTTCTCTAGGAAAGCCACTACAGCACAGGCTATAGTTTTGGCGTCTCCTCCCTCCAACTCAACAAGTCCAAGAAATGTTGAAACAATCGTCTGCTTGGAGTCACTAAAGTATTGTATCACAACCCCAAGGTACTTCGATACACTAGTATCGGTGGACTCATCTAGTAAGAGGCTGTAATGCTGATCACCAACATCTGCCACTAATTTTTTTAGGAAGTATGGTGCTAGTACACCATTAATCATTTCTGTGCACTTTGTCCTGTGCATCTTAAAGTGGGTAGCAGCAGTGGAGTCTGAGAAAGCAGCTCTGCATGCTTCTCCAATATGATCACACGCCAGCAATGAACAGTGTTCAGCAATAGCTAATGCTATGGTGGCTTCAGCACTTTTTGATGGGTCAATTTTTTTAACTACAAATGGAAGTGTGTTTTGGGAAGACCTGTTGTAAGGCTTTGCCTTTTGAGCATGTTTCTGAGTTGACAAATGTTTTTTTACGTCTGACAGTTTAGCGAGGAAATCAGACTTGCAGTACAGGCAGTATGCCCTTGTGTCATCTCCCATAAACGGCTTTAACCAACCTTTAAATTCAGGGTTCAATTTCCACTCTTTTCTGTATTTTTGTGAGTATAGTTTAGACATTATTACCTAGCCAGCAGCAATACATTTTCCTAATCACTAAGAGAAGCACACCCACGGTGGATCAGGTAAGAGACTCGGGCAGACTGACTCAAATTAGGGAAGGGAGTATTTGGATATATCTTTCGGTTCAAATAAGAAACGCGCAATTCGTTTTCAACTGAGATTTGGATGTGTAAAAATCAGCCAAAGCGTATTGCAGATGGTCTTCCGTGTGTCACGTGATTATGTCAGCCAATCAGACGTGAAGAAAATTAACGTCAGAACGCGGCAACTTTGCGCACGCGTGATTCATTTCCAGTCGACAGGCAGAGAGGTGAACATCTCCTGCTGGAACTGTGTCTGAGGGCAGTGTGTGAGGGAGACCTGTGAATGCTTTGGGACGGGGGAGGGGCCTGCGGTGACGGCGGCGACCGAGTCTCCAAAAGTCGCCAGTAACAGCGGAAAAACTCGCTAGATTTGTCGCTAGTCGCTTTTTCAAAATAAAGTCGCTAGGGGGGTCTGAAAAGTCGCTAAATCTAGCGACAAAGTCGCTAAGTTGGCAACACTGGATGCTTGTGCTAAGGATCTGATGTTTAAGAGGCCTAATTTTATGGATTTGTTTTTTGAAATCTTGCTTTGATTATTATGACTAACTGCCTTTTTTGTTTCATCCGAGGATCGGTTGTTATGGTTAGATTCCTGAGATTGTGACACAGGTTTTATGCTCTTACTGTACTTGATTTTAGCACTTTTGTTGTTGCTGTTGGTGTTAATAGAGCCATTTTTATTATCGCGATTAAATTTCGGTGTGCTGGCTGTACTGGGAGACTGTTGGCAATACGCAGGCGGCTGGTTAAGTGATGCCGCCTGCTCTTTGACCTCGGCCTTAGTGAGTCACAAACTAGACGCTAGACTATAGACTATATAATAAGATAAATGAGCCGCCCCCTTCGACGAAGGATGGAGGCCGTCAGGCTTTAACAGGTCAGGTCTTCTCCAAAAAAATCTCCAAATGTCTATAAAACCTATGCCAGGGGTCCTCAATTATAAACTTGAAGGGTCCACTTACGAAATTTCCGTTCAGTCCGAGGTCCGGAAAAATATCGGTCAAGTTGCAAATATGAACCACTATGTGAATGGCACGTCATCCGTATAGAAACAATATGTGTCACTACTTCATAAATGTAATCCCTCCTTGTGTGAGGTTTGTAAGACCCAAAACATCTTCATAAATTTGAATTGTGAATTATCCTTTTGAGTCCCTTCAAACTGAGCAGTCACCACTTCACTCACTCACTCATTGACTATTTCAGCATTAGAGAAAGGTGTCTTGTGTTGTCCCAGGACACATGTGAGACTTTCGTTGCCTGTGTGTGTGTGTGTGTGTGTGTGTGTGTGTGTGTGTGGAGTCAAAGTCAGCTTTATTGTCAACTCTGCTGTACGTACTGGACATGCAGAGAGTCGAAATTGCTTTCTCTACTCATCCACACTCTTTACAGACATACATTTTTACAAAAAACAAGTAACAAAAAATGTGCATTTTGTGCATTTTTACAAAAAACAAGTAAATAAAATGTGCAATTTTCAAGTACTGGTACAAGTACAAAAAATGTTGTGCGGTTTGTAATTACAGATAAAAATGTGCAATTTACAGAAGTATTCAAATGTATTTTTTTTCAATGGAGGGTAATTTGTTTAAATTGTGCGTGCTTGGATTAAGAAGACGATTGCGACCGACTCGTTGCAGATTAAACACATTGGTTTTTCTGCTTCGCGCGGATGCATATTATTCTGTCCACTCACTCTTAAACTCGCAGTTCAAAGTTAACTTTTCGTTTCTAATCGACGGCCAGGTTTGAGCTCGCAATATTCTTTAAGGTTAAAAAAATCTCTCGATTTACGCAAACGACAGAGTGCCCGATCGCCTAGCTACCCTGAAGACCTGAGCGACTGCGCGCAGTGCGTCGCCGTCGCGGCCGTGTTCTGATGACGTAGTTGTCACGTTGCTCTTACAGCGGCTGTGATTGGACAAATGCCGCAGCTAAAACGAGTACAATTATTCAAGATAAATTATATACATTTATACATATATTCGTTTGCGTTGGTGCGTGTGTGTGAATGAATAATGCAGAATAAAAATTGCGTGATCCACTGAAAACGCCTTTGGATTTTGATCACAAGAGTTTTGCCGTCGGTCCAAAAGTAATCGCGTCTGGGTCCGGATGCGGACCGGAGTCCGCCTATTGAGTACCCCTGACCTATGCCATTTGAAGGACACCACTTAGACGCCCAGCCATGCAGAGCCCACAGCCTGCTGTGGGTCTCATCACCCCGGTAAGCGGGGAGGGGGCCTGAGTAAATTACTTTGTTATCTTTTTGGCAGCTTTTTGGCTGCCTGCTGCGACTAGACTCTACAATTTGAATTTAAATTTGAGCTGGTAATTGGAACTGTGCTTATGACGGGCTACTTGTTCATTTATGGTCTGTGTTTGTTTGTTTGTTATGATGTGTGCAGTGCATTATGGTGATGTTTGTTTATTTATTGTCCGGATTTGTTGTTGCTGTTGTGACGTGAAATTTCCCCGCTGTGGGACTAATAAAGGATTTTTCAATTCAATTCAAGCACCTGTTTAATATTAGTTTTGGTGATCTCGGACTGATGAAGTCGGACATCATTAGTGCCGGCGTGAATAACTACCCTAGAATATTTACGTTTAGCATTAGCCAGCACTTTCAGACGCGATGTGATAGACACTCTGGCTCCTGGATGACACATTACAACTGTATTGGCCACTGTCTCTAATCTAACGTTCCGCACTATGGAGTCTCCTATCACCAAGGCACTTTCAGCAGGCATCTCAGACGGTGCCGTTCTGAGCGGGGAATACCTGTTTGCAGTAACTAGCGTAACGGAGGAGCCTCACAGTCACCCAGCTTCCCGCTGCAGGACGTCTCCGCCCGGAACCGAGGAATGTGCCTTCACGCTAAGCGCATTCGGGACCGTCTCACTACTCTCACACTGTTTTTCCTTCTCTAATTCTAATGCACGGATGCGTGTTTCTAAGAACTCAAGCCTTTCCATTAGCATAATTATCTCTCTGCACTTATTGCACGTAAAGCCCTTCTCGCCGATGGATAAGGCTACACTATACTTGTAACATGAGTTGCAAACTACAGCCACAGGTGTAGACATCTTGCCTTAAAACGTTTTTGCGGGGTTTAGCGAGGCGGAGATCCAAAACACGAAGAGTCTGACGCGGAGAAGTCGAGAAGTCCGACACGTGAAGATGCTGAATCCAAAACACAGAGAGTCCGACGCGCGAAGACGCTGAAAACTCGTTGAAATGGCGGCTTTTCTCCGGGAGTTGAAAGAAAAGTTATGGATCGAAGTTCACCGGTTTAGATTAAAATCTCCGTTTTACAAAAGCAGTTAAGTTTACAAAAGCAGTTAAGTACTGATTATTTTTAGCAAAGTTCTCAGATGAGCAGCGAAGCTACAAACACCTACAAATAAAGTGTATGTCTATTTTCTAACATTTAGTTGAATATATTTAAAGACGGTGGGGCACGATAGCGAGCGCTTGGTGGCCGAGCTTTCACTCATGGGGCTCGGCTGGGCCTAACCCGAACAAGCTACAAAGGCTGGCTCTAGGGATGTGGAACGTCACCACTCTGGTTAGGAAGGAGCCTGAGTTGGTGCGCGAGGTCGAGCGTTTCCGACTAGATATAGTTGGACTCGCCTCGACGCACAGCTTGGGCTCTGGAAACAGCCTCATTGACAGGGGCTGGACCCTGTTCTATTCTGGAGTTGAAGCGGGTGAGAGGCGCCAGGCCGGTGTGGGCATACTTATTGCCCGCCAGCTCGGCTCCTGTGTGTTGGGGTTCTCCCCGGGGGACGAAAGGGTGGCTTCCCTCCACCTCCAGGTAGGGGGACAGTTCATCACTGTTATTTGTTGCTATGCACCAAATGGCAGTGTGGATTATCCTCCCTTTTTGGGGAACGGTTCCAGGGTTCCAGGAAAGGCCTCTGAATTCTTCCGGAAAAGCTGGAGAATGTAGCAGGGGCAAGGGAAGTCTGGGCCTCCTTATTGAGGCTGTTGCCCCTGCGCCCCGGCCCCGGATAAGCGGC
Source organism: Paedocypris carbunculus (assembly GCA_028128575.1). Taxonomy (NCBI): domain Eukaryota; kingdom Metazoa; phylum Chordata; class Actinopteri; order Cypriniformes; genus Paedocypris; species Paedocypris carbunculus. The sequence goes on along the minus strand of SOMO01000015.1, from coordinate 1,393,094 downwards.
AGAAGACGGTACGGTATATTTAAAGACATGGTGTTACAATCCTGTGCCTCTGTCTCCAGCAGCAACGGACTCAAATGATCAAACCTGCAGTTTCTGCGTTAAATCTCGAGTCAAATCATCAAATCCCGAGTTTCTGCATGTCTGCAGTTCCTAAGTTCATAATAAAGTTTGAACTGCAAGTAGCAGGGCCACCGTTTTGTTCACACACAGAAGGCAAGAGACGGGTGCAGCGAAAATTACAAATGCGATTTTATTCAATTAACTAATAATCTAGATAAAATGAAAGTCCCGGGACTCCTGTTAAAAAGACATACAATACACACACAGATCGCACACGCAGGCACAGTATTGTGGTTCTCCCACTCGCTCCTCACGGATAGAGACGAAACAGTTCTTGAGACAGAGATGGCAGAAAAACAGTTCTTGGGACAGGAATGGCAGAAAAACAGCGACGGCGTCTGATCACTACCGTCTGCGTGTGCTCCCCTGCACTCAGCGGTTAGTGACATTAAAACATATAGTGACCAAATTAAAAACCTACCCCGACTGGGTTAGCAACGTTGCACGGTCGCTCACACTCGCTGTTGTTTCCAAACAGCGTCCTACAACGGCCAGTAATCAGTGTTACTGTTCTCCCCTCTAGACTGCAAAAACTAGTTTTTTATAAAAATCTGAAAAAATCACTTTTTCAAAATTTGGAGCGGCTCCCCTAGTGGTCACTGCTGTGGAAAAGCAATGGAGCAGTTAATTGCTGCCACCTGGTGATTAAATTATGTATTACAAGTGTATGTTTAAATTTAAAAATAAAAAAAGGCAGAGGATGGGAAGCTCACCAAAACCTTTAATGGGCAGTGTTATTTCCCGTCAGGGCAACCAGGTTGAGAGCGTTACAAAACGTTAAATAACACAAAAGCAAACCAAAGAGATGACCAAACGGCGTCAGAGCTACATGCTCGTCACCAGTCAACGTCACTACGGCTACAGGGCACATTACAGCACGAGCCCCATTGAAAATTAATATCTCCGCGTGGACGACGCGTGCGCTGGGGTGATGTTTGTTAACAATATTTTAATAAAGAAAACTACGTGAAAAAAGTGTTTTAAAAGTCTGAATAAGTGATAAAATAATTACGTAAATGTTGTTCCTCCACTTTGTGAAAATTCACCTATCGCGGTCGGGCTTGGAACGTATCTACCGCGATAAACGAGGGATTACTGTAAAGTTGTTTTAATTGTTTGCTTGTTTTTACCAACCTTTACACAATCTGTAGACCTAAACAGACTGTTAGTTTCCACAAAAGTTATGATGTAGTTCTCACTGTTTTTACCACAAATGTACATGTATTCACACAATTCACACACTTATTGTTGCTTTCTTTATTGCGCTTCTCATTTTGCGGGTTTGTGCTTCCGCTAATCAAGCATCGTCTTTCAGTTTAAAACAATCCAAGACTATGAAGTTCTTGCTATGGTAAATATTTTATCATACATTTATGTTATTATATTATTAGTTACACTGCTTTACATTATAATTAAAAAAAATTTCAAATTTTTAATTACACATTTTTCCAGAAATATGTCACTACTCTTACGATTTAATAAAGTAAACTCTTTGAAACAAAATGTCACGGCTACTTGTTTATGAAAGTGTGTTTCTGTGTGAGGTGACTGTCCCTGTGCGTGTGTGAGAGAGAGACAAAGAGAAAGACAGAGAGAGAGAGGGCGAGACAAAGAGAAAGAGAGAGACAAAGAGATATACATATGCATTGTCTGAGTGTCACAAGTGGAAATTTGAGTTGTTATTTAGTTGCTAAGTGTTGCTTCATTGCTAATGTGTCTTTATTTCTGTTATTGAGCCAATCCAAGTATATTTTTCCCCCGTTGCTACAGATGCAGCCACTTAGCCAGTCTTTATCAGACGCTACATGATGATCATCTTTGTGAAGTATTGTTTTGCCCTGTGCAGTAGACTGAGCGTTTTGATTGTGTTTGTTCCCTGGTTTTGACTACTCGCCTGTGTTCTTTGTTTCCAACCTTTCTTTCTGTCTTTTTCTTCGCTTCTGGTCGCCAGGCCTGATCTACGTTCTAATATCATTGATTGTATTTAATATATGTTTGTGTGACAATTTAAGCATCTTCATTGCATCATGGATTGCATCCCGAGTCAATCATTACACATTTATGTAGATACTCTTCTTTTAAAACTTACACACTATCTCTGGTGACGGTTTGATAGATTATTACAGATATATTTGCTTTTCCGTTTCTAGCAGTGGAGGACCTTTAAAAACTTAAAAAAAAAAATTATTTAAAAAAACAGGACTTGTCTTTTTCAGTGAACCTAATTCCTGCAAAAAAATGCATATGTAGTTACGTGAAAACTGTAGAGAATTAGTCTTCATTTCTATAATTCCTTATTACTACATTTCCGCCTGTAATTGGTCTTTACGTGTAAAGATTACGCGCATGCCAATATCTCATCTTCTGTCACATCACACTCATCGCCTTAAAAACCCAAAATTCCTTGAAAAAATTGATAGCATACTTGAGCTGTCGATGTGAGCCGCCTGGTTTTGGTTTATTTTTTGTCATATAATAAGGTTCACATTTAAGGTTAAATTCCAGTTGTTTGGGTGGTTAATTGTGCTTTGCAACTTTGCAGATTGTTAAAACAATTCTCCAAAAAGAAAAACGGCCTGGTGGAATCATCAGAGAGAACAACAGAACCAAAAGCTTCTCAACAGGAGAAAGATGGTCAATATTCTGACTGCAGATAAGACAGAGCAGAACAGGTAACTGTTTCTTATTCCAGTGTAACGTGTTTACAGCAAGGAAAAGTGAATATAAAAAGTTACCGAAAATCAATTTATTTGAATTTCATGGAGGGCAAATTAGGTGACAGTCTTGTGAAATGCTCAGTCAATAATTTTCAGTACCACTGTTTTACAATAAATATGTTTAATTTAATTTCCATTGTTTCAGCATTTTGCAGTTCATTCCCACTGAAGTGAGAGAACTTAATGCTAAAGGAATCATTCATCATAAAGATTGTTCATGATCCAAGAAGATGCAGTGATGTGTTCATTGAATACCCATTTTTCAATCAAAGGCCTGGTAAGATCAATTTA
>SOMO01000015.1:1362062-1376864 GCA_028128575.1 Paedocypris carbunculus | reverse complement strand
TACAAGCTGCATCCACTCTATTAAAAAAGTTCCCTTTCCAGTTGTTTACTTGACACTACTGAGGACAACATTACCTGACAGGGAACAAGGGATTCAGTCGAAACCTGGAGAGTTTTGCAAGCCACAGATATGTATGTTTTTGGATTAGATTTTTTTTCTTTATTACATATGTTCGCGGATTCACGGCTTCGCTGAGTTTTTTAATTGGGTATGCCTAAATTATAAAAGAAATATTTTGTATCTACCGCGATAAACCAGGGTTCACTGTATTTACTACAGAAACAGAACGATTTTGAATTGTAAATGTACATGTATGTAACTAAATAGATAATTCTATTAGATCCTGGTGACCTTTGCTTTCTTTGACATTTCTTTGCATAAAAAAAAACATATTTGTAAAATACAGTACTGTGATTGTGTCTATACAGATGTGTGGACCTGTAAAGTCTTCGTCTTCATCATTTGTCACATGTTTTTCAGTCGGTGGTTGTTTAGAGCTGTCAGGGATCAAGTCCACCGGAGTTTCCGATTTGTTGGGCACTAAAGATGGATCAGCGCGATACTTCAGAAGTAGATCAACAATCTGTGAACAAATGAAGTAAACAATATTATAATTTTTAAATTCACAGAGCAGCGTATGATGAATATTCACCTGATGGAAAGAATGCCGTTTAGCATCATATAATGGTGTTATTCCATTATCTCCTCTGCAGTTCACTTGGGCTCCAGCTTTGAGCAACATGTGTGTGATGATGTAGCTGTTAATGTAAACGGCTTCATGGAGTGGAGTCCAACCTGACAAAATAAAAAAAAACCTTTATACTGAGCACCTGTGGTCATATTTGCACCTAGGTCAAGATTTGATAACAACAATTAGGTTTTACAGTAATCTGAGATATTTGCAGTAATCTGCCCACACACACGGAATGAGCAGTGGGCAGTGTTCCAGAATTCATAGAAAACCAGCATGTATTGCGGGATCATTTGAGGAACAAAGTAGTTTGAGTATACTTTTATATCATAGAGACATTTAAGCATTTTTCTAATTTTCTTTCGTATCTTACTCATATTTAAATCTTTACGTTTTTCTTTGCTCGCATGAACCCAGAGAGGTGGGGGGGGTTCAGTGTTTCCACATTGTTTAAATGCTGGATAATGGGAAAAATAAATTTCACTACATGTTGTACCATGTATGTGTATGTGAAGAATAAACTTTAAGTAAATAATTTACTATTGAGTAATTTTGGTTTATAATAACTATTAATGGCATTTTATTTTTTTATAGACTAAACAAATAATCTTATTTCTATAACTTTATCGTTCCAAACTACATGAGCGCTTGAGTAATGCGTCATACCCGCGTTATCTTTTACGTTAATGGAAACACCCAATTTGATCATGTCTTTGACAGCCTGAACATCTCCCCGCATCACAGCCACGTGCAGCTTTGTCTCTCCAAAACGATTTCTTCTGTTGAATGTCGTGGCCTTGTTTCGCCTAGTTCTGTCATTTGTTGTATCAGAACCACGTGATGACGTCTTTGAGAATCCTGTTCCTGGGACAGAGTGCAACATCGTGTCAGTGTTCCATCATTCATAGCAGTCGTCATTGTCTAGGTCAGGGGTCGGGAACGATCAAAAATAAAAAAACATTCTCTTTTATCTCAATCCATTCATTTCCTCCCACGTGTGTTCATGGCTCCGGGTGGTTGGAGCCAATCACAGCTGACACCACATTGTTATTTGTTTATTTTAATGCTTAATGTCATTGTGACATCAGGAGGTTCTCTTTTTAAAAAAGTAGTCTGCTAGTTAAATGCAGAAATCCTTTTATCAAAGAAGATGGCTAAAAGAAAGAAAGATGAGCAGTATTTAATAAACTTTCGTTAATGAATTTTTTGAGTATCGAAGAAACGTGTTGCACTGCATTTTATGTTGCTGGTACATAAAATACATACATTTAGAATACTTGTGTTTAGTTTTTAACAAGGTACAGTATGGCTAAAAGTAGTTTTACAGCTCGATTATAGACGCTATTGCGTTTGCGATTTGCTCTGTGGTACTGTTGTGGGTGCGACGGAGCAGAACTGAGAAATATCAGGCGTATTCTGACAGGTTTCCGCAGCAGCTCTGTGTGTTTCACACTGCATGTGGGTTTCGCGCTCGCGAATGTTTTTGACACTAAATTGATCCCACACAAACGCTCAAATCGCGTTGCGTTCGCTCAAATTGAGGTTTTGCGCTCGCAAATCTTTTTGGCACTAAATTGATCCTATACCAGGGTTAGGACAATAAGGATAACTTTTAAAGTTCACTGGCCCGACTATCAAAACCACTGGCCCAGGTCGACGCGTTGTATATNAAATCATTTACTTTGTATAGGTTTAGTGCAAAGGGCAGCAAAACTGAGCAAAAACAGAACAAGTGCAATTCTCTGCCTTTTCTTTATGTATACTCTTTTGCTTTCCCTCAATTCCTCTCAGGATTTTTTTCTTCCTTCCTGAAACATGTCATCTAGCCCAGTGGTGCCCATTGGAAAACATTTTTGTGCCAATACGGCACCTATTTTTTGTTACTTCATACTGTCAGTCAGATGCTTCTATCCAAAGCAACTTTCAAGTCATTAAAAATGTGTTAAGATTGGTAAAAACTGTACAGTGGGAATCGATCCCATAATCTGGTGTTTCCAACACCGGCTACTGACTGAGCACAAACTATTCTGCACCCAATTTTAAAAAGTTTACAATTATTAAGTTTTTGGCAGTTTTGTCACATGTTCCGCTGCAGTGTCTGGTTTTCTCTGTTCAGAATGAATCAGTATCAGTTGAAAAACATCAATAATAAAAGAACATTTATTGTCCAAGTGCAAATAATGTAACATGTTACGTATAGAAAGAGCAGCATCACAGCAGTGACTTAATCAATGAGACATAGTAAATATAAGTGATGTATAAGTGGTGTTCGTGCCAGAGTGATCCTAACTGCAAAAAGATTTAGAATGTATTTAAAACCAAAAAACAAAGTCCTCTTTACAATGTCGGTTACATTTCATTTTTAAGACCTCTGAAATGTGAAATTAAGACTTATTAAGGCCTTATTTTTACATTATGAAATTTAAGACTTTTTATGGATCCGCGGATACCCTGTAACTTATATTATTATAATAAACATCATTTGTCATTCAAATTTGATTTATAATAATTTTTTTTGGCTAGCCATCCGATATCCCATAGTCAGGTAACTGACAGACTTCTCGTTCCCTGACCTATTCAGGGAACAGAGGTTAAGCAAGTAACGCATAGATGGTCCTTTTAAAGATTTGCATTATATGATAGTTCATTATTTTCTGCAATGTACTGATAAACTTTCTGAGATAAAAATTTTGGGTTTTCATTAGCAGTATGAGGAAAATTGTCAATATTAAAACAATAAATGGCTTGAACTACAGTTGTGCAAATGAATCTAAAATGTATAAAGGTCTAACGTTTATCAATACATTGCATAAAATAATGAACTTTGTCACAATATGAAAATGTTTTGAAAAGAACCTGTATATATGCACTTACGTCTGTGGGATTTGGCTCGTGTTTGCCTGGTAACCATCGGGCAACTGGCATTGTCTTTAATTTTCTTACTCATATATTCCACTGGTCTGTAAAATAAATAAATAAATAAATAAACTAATGTATGATTATTAGCACAACTTTTTTTTTTGCTGAAGATGTGAACTCTAAATCATACTTATTTTTGTCATTCATGAACTTCCTTTTGCTCCTGGTCTTTTTAGGCGAGGTATTAATCTGCTCCTGTTTTTGTACGGTACACTGTGACGTATCTGCAGTGAATGGTTGAAGTTCACAATTGATTTGGTTTTCCACTAAGCTGTTTTCTTTTAACACTCCTGAATAAAAATAAATGAAATAAAGCACAAAGTGAGTATTGTTTAAGCTGTTTAATCAGTCATATAAAGGGTTTACTAAAAAAACATCATAGTTTTGCATCGTTTTAAAAACTAGCAGCAGTAAACTCTAAACCAGGCTACCTTCACTGTGTAAAGTGTTCTCTTCTTCATCAAGACCAGCTTGTGTGCTGCAGCAAAATCCAAATCATTTAGTGAAAAAAAAAACGATCATTCAGTAAATGACGTGAAAACATTTTACACAAACCTTAAAGGCTTCAGAGAAGTTTCAGTGCCTTGAGTCTGCTCATCATACAGGGAAAATCAAGCCATACAACTACACATTGCTCATGTCTGTGAGCTGTGTGTAGGTGACGTACCTGTTGCATCATGCGTTCTCTTCTGCTCGTTTTACAGAGGTGCAGGATTGGGATTATAGGGGAAATGGCTATGTGATACAGAAACCACAAACAAAACACATGTAGTATTAAAAATGGATTTTGTCAATATGCCCACAAGGGATCGTTTATAAACGATAAAATGCATTTAAGCATTCAGAAAAGTTCAGAACACACACACTTTATTTTGTGTGACTCTTTTTCCTAATTTTTGAACAATGGACATTTTTTTTCTTTAAAGACTATTTTCCCTAATTCCACATAGTGGATACACACACACACACACACACACACACACACACACACACACACACACACACACACACACACACACACACATGGACAAGGACACTCGGTTGTGAAAGCCACGAAAGTGGGATTTAACCCTGCAACCCTTTAGAGTAGACTTTGATCACATTTTTTATATATGTTTAACCCAATGGCCTTGCAATTTATAGTGTGTGAGAATGAATTTATACCCTTGTGCTTTTATGTTTTATTCTCCTAATAGTCTCATTAGATTTTATGTATTCCTATATTTAGAATCCTGATGAATAATGTTAATCTTGATTGTAACCAAACTGTTTGCTCTCCACGTGGACTACAGCTCGTGCTTTTCTGATTTGATAAGCTTGAAGCCTAGTCAAAGGGCCACCTGACCGGATAAGATTAACTATGAAACTGCTGACTAAATTATGTATTTTATTCGCACCTTTCTGTTTTTGATAAACACTTTGTTTTGTCTGCATGTACCGGGACTGACGCATGTTCTATTGCTGAGTCACATCTGGCTATAAGATGTCAACGCAAAGCCCAGAATGTGCTAGATATGCTAGAGATGCTTGAATATACCATGTCTCCGGAATCCGTCCTTTACAGATTCTACACCGGAGAGAGAAAGACAGCCGCGTGCCGCCGTCATAGAAGAAGTCTTTTGACTTAAATTATACCCAAAATAGCAAAATCTAACAGAGTGAAGACATTTTAAGTCGTGCTTAAACTCTACTGTAATCAAATAAATGCAATAAGTGAATTGACGTCCTCACCTAACCAAGTTGTTTGAAAGTCATTAATGAGTACTTTTAAAATTAGCCGTTATTAGCAATGCTTGTATTACGAATAACTCAAGTACGTTTGCTTCGTTACAATAGCGCTGCCTGATAACGCCGTTACCTTCGTGGTTTCTAACTTGAAAGATGACAGAGGATGAGTGTTGAGTTAAGCTTAACCTAGGGAAAAAACAAACAAACGAGTGTAGTTAATCAATAGCTCAAACATATTCTGTGAGGAACACAAACACCTCTGCAGGTAGAAGTTCTCGTCGACCACCTCGTCACTGTCTGGATCGCTCACGATGACGTCCTCTTTATTTAGATCCATATTGTCAACACATATGATTTTACTTCAGCATCTAAAATGCTGTATATTGAATTCAATATATAGATATTCGTCGTCGTTCGCATAAGCTGCTCTTTTCAACGCAAAACTTCGAAAATCTGCTTAAAAAAGCTGCCTGACTATGACAAGAGTTTAGCGCCCAAACCGCTCAGTCGATGCCATAAGCTGATTGGACAAAATGAAAAGGTGAAAGGTGAAAGATGAAAAGGTTTTAATGACCGGAACGGAAATCACTGTCTTGCAACCAATATGTTATAGTTACGTATATGATTAAAATGGGCTACGTACTGTATTTCAGAATCAGAAACTTTAACGGTCCTTAGTTTGCACATGACAACAAGGAATTGAATGTGGTGTGACATCGTCTTTTTTCGCTCTTATTGCAAATGGAAAAAAAAAACCTTCACGGAATTCTAAAATACATATATAAATAATAAATAAAACAGTGACATGACATAAAATGAATTAAGCATAAATATCATAATTTGTTTTAAATATGGTCAGTGGTCAGTAAATGTGGTAAATGTGGTCAGTTATTGATTTCAAATACATCGATTGTTTAAGCTTTCATCTGACTGAAAAGGGAGAAATAAAAATGAAACTGAAAAAATAAAAATTTAATTAGCACGTAACGTAACTGTCAATACTGGCATGTTTGCGGCGTTGTGTCACTAGGAGGCGCTAAAGCCTTTCAGGAACCGGGAAATGAAACCAAGAAATTATATACCGGTAGGTATTATTGTAATAACAATACGGTATTTTTTTTTTTTTACTTGTGCTTTTCTTGTGCTGTGCTGCACTGTGCTGCATTGCAATCTATCAACAAAAAGCAGATATATACAAAAAACAACAACAACAATAACAACAACAGCAACAACAACGATAATAAAGATAATTATTATTATTTTTGTTATTATTACTATTAATATTATTGTTATTGCTTTTGTTGCTGTTTATATTGCTGTCATTGCGGTTATATTAAAACAATTATAAATATACACATTTCTTTTTTCGCAATATTATTCAACTCTAAAACACGTAGTATTAAAGTAAAGTGAGTGAGATTGCCAATATGATGGCCATATACATGTACTGTGTGTGTGTGTGTGTGTCTGTGTGTGTTTACAGTTTACACATTTTTTTATATTCATTTATTTATACATTTATAAATATTGTATTTATTATATCCTTTTATTTATAAATAATTTTAGTTCACTGTTTAGGGTTCAGCAAAATAAATAAATAAATAAATAGTAAAGAAAATGAGATGACATCTCTGCATGGAAAACAAGACCACAATCATGAATTCTTAGAAGTCTTTTTTTTTATCTATTTGGTGGCACGTGTTTCTAAAGTCCAGTGGCATTTTGTGTAAATATGCCAGTTTTTCGGCCACTTTTTAAAAAATAATAATACTAATAATGATGATGATGATGATAACAGCAACAACAGCAATAATGATGATGATGATGATAATAATAATAATAATAATAAATTCTGAAATTTAAATAATATTAATAATTAATTATTATTATTATTGTTGTTGTTGTTGTTGTTATTGCTATTGTTTCTGTTTATATAGCTGTCATTGTCAAAACAATTACAAATATACACGTGTCTTTTTCCGCAATATTATTCAATAATGAAACACGTATTGGATATCTTCTGATATTAAAACCATGTCAGGTGTCAATACCAATAAAGTCCAGTAACTGTTAATATGTTCTCAAATTGATGAATTTTCGTCAAAAAATAAATGATCATTTGATGATGTTGGACATTTCTAGGGTCAAGGCTGCGCCAAAGTTCGCACGCCTCATTCAAATGCAAGCGATGGCCAGATCACGCGTTCTTAATCAGGACACGCCCATGACACCGTTTCAAGAGTTAGTAGGCGTGTTCTTTCCGTTGGTTGGCGGGGTTTGAGAATTTGATTGGTTCGACGCTGGAATGACGTGTGGCCGTGCCATCGCTTCATAAGCTTTAGGATGCCGGTGTTAGCTGCTGGTGTCTTTTCACGAACGCCAAGGAATGGATTAATTTTGGCCGATCTAATTATGAATAATACTATTAGACAGCAAATTGTATTTGTGAAAGCATTTATTTAATTGACCGCCAAAGAGTTTCCAGCGACCTGCTCTTGTCTCGCTAGTAATCCGAGCTGGTAAGTAGTAGTAATTTTAGACGTAGGTTAAGAACCGACTGTTCTTTAGTCATTTTACTTTAATTTTGTTTGTGATTTGTGTTATTAATGAATGACACATCTTGTTTCTTGCCATCTCTCTCTCTCTCTCTCTCTCTCTCTCTCTCTCTCTCTCTCGCTCTCTTTCTCTCTATATTGTAATAGTTACAAGGTTAATCAGTTAATTAACAATATTTTCACACCTCACCTTTTATTTCAATTTTTGTTTTCTCTTTGCTTATGTCTTAAAGTCAAAGTGACTGTACTACAAACCAGCCATGCTGACGAGACTCTTCCGGATCCATGGCCTTTTTGTGGCATCCCATCAATGGGAAGTCATCGTGGCCACTGTAACTCTGACAATCTGCATGATGTCCATGAACATGTTCACTGGCAATAACCAGATTTGTGGCTGGAATTTCGATTGCCCTAAATTTGAAGAGGTGTGTTGTTTTTCATCACTATTAAGAGCATTAATTGTTTGTAGCATTAACACAGATGTGTCATATGTATCATATTTAGTGGAAAATACCAGTCTAATTCGTCTCATTTCTCTTTTGTCTCCAGCAAATTCTAAGTAGTGATATCATTATTCTGACAATAACCAGATGCATCGCAATCGTCTATATTTACTTTCAATTCCAAAATCTTCGACAATTGGGATCCAAATATATACTGGGTGAGTTGTAATTGCATTAGTATGGCTGCACTGCTAATCATTATTTAGCTGTACATTAGTATTAGTGCATTAGGTTAATTTGTATTCTTACCGTCTGTGTTTCAGGTATTGCGGGACTTTTCACAATATTCTCTAGTTTTGTATTTAGCACCGTCGTGATCCATTTTCTTGACAAGGAGCTGACAGGACTCAAGTAAATATTTTTCATGTTGTATCATTCGTAGTGATTCGAAGTCATTTCTTTTGGGAAAAAAAAAAAAAAAAAATTTTTTTTTTTTACAGTGAGGCTCTACCCTTCTTTCTCTTGTTAATTGATCTCTCCAAAGCTTGTGCCCTTGCCAAGTTTGCCCTGAGTTCCAACTCTCAGGTATTTTCTCATTTTAGTTGTGTTGCAGTTGTGCGCGTCAGTGAAAATATTTTTGATCATGCAAAACTGCATCATATTTCCTGCAGGATGAGGTTAGAGAGAACATTGCAAAAGGAATGGCTGTTTTAGGACCAACGTTTACCCTCGACGCCCTTGTAGAGTGCTTGGTGATCGGCGTGGGCACAATGTCAGGTGAATATCACACAAACACACACTGAAAAAAGTGATTTGTATTTTACTCATTAAAGCACGTCTTGTTCTTTAGGTGTGCGGCAGCTTGAGATTATGTGCTGCTTCGGATGCATGTCAGTTCTAGCCAACTACTTTGTCTTCATGACGTTCTTCCCAGCCTGCGTATCTCTAGTCCTGGAGGTATGAGAAAATAACGAATTTATGAAAATGTTACAGCAAATAAAAACCAAGTTTTTATGAGTTAAGACCAGCATATTTAAACTCTAATCTTATCATAATTATGTATTGTAGTGGGGCGTTTTTTCGAATCTAGTAACATGATCACAGTAAATTATACAGTGGAATCCGGATAAGTGCACGTCCTTGGGACCGGATCCGAACTTAGGCGGTTCTCCCGCTCTGTGTCTGGTTTCACGCGACTTCAGATTCACAGACTCTTGAGAGTGAGACAGTGAGAGAGAGACAGATAAATAAAGTGAGTATGTGAATAAACAGCCCGTGATCACTATGATCCAGGTCTGATTAAAAGTGCAGAAAGTGGGAATGAACACCTTCATTGTTTCAGTGTTCCCGGCTTTGTTACACTTTGTTAAACTAAAACACACTTTGCTAAAAATGGAGAACAATGGCGGATGTCTAATTTCTTACTTTAAAAAAAGTCAGAATACAAATTTTGCCTATAATGTTAGTACGGTCTACTAATTTTCTTTTTTCACCAATACCAAAAAACTTTCTCCCAAAAATGGGAATGTTTAATTTTGATTGTGTTTAGGCATAGTAAATATACATTTTACCGTAACTGCGCGGTGCTGGAAAAACTTGAACATGGACCTTTAAAAAGCTTGAATTTTATCTTTCAGAAAGTGTAGGAATCCTGGAGAATGATAGTAATCTGCGTAAAAATGTCTTCTAGTTGTCCAGAGAGAGCAGAGAGGGGCGGCCCATCTGGCAACTGAGCCACTTTGCAAGAGTTTTGGAGGAAGAAGAGGACAACAAGCCTAACCCTGTTACACAGAGAGTTAAAATGATCATGGTATGGTAGTTACAGAAACACTAATAGCTGCTCAGTTAGTAAGTACAATATGTTCTGGTCCTCTTTTGCAGTCTCTCGGACTTGTCATGGTTCACGCTCACAGCCGGTGGATTGCAGATCCTTCCTCGAATAACGTAACTCTAAATATTCCGCAAGTTGGCGTGAGCCTGAATGACAACACACCAAAGCGGATCGAGCCTGACATGCCCCTGTGGCATTTCTATCTGTCCAGGTGGGCACTTTGGTTTATTTTTCTGGATGGCTGACTAATGGATGGATGGTTAGGGGTGGGCAGTAAACCGGTATTAATGTGAAAACTATTATTGAGTTGTGCCACGATATGGATTTCGCAATATCGTGGATACCGTCACACGTTCATGAATTAAATTGTCATACATGTATATAAACACTTTAATACAGTATAAGACGTTTGTTTTGTTACAACTTTTATTGACGACATGGAGACATTGCTAATCAAATGCAGAATGTGTTGTAACAGGCTGAACTAATAGTATAGCGGCTCTGATGTGTAGTTTAAGAGCGGCTCTACTAAGAAAGAGAACCATAAAGACTCACACATAGCACTGTTTCTGCTTGTTTTTTATTAAAGTCGTTTGTAAATGTTTGTTTCACGCGACGTTTGGATTCAGACTCACGCTCTGTTGTGCATGCGAGGGAGAACTAGAGAGAATGTTTCTGTCTCTTTCTCTGTGTGCCCCCCCCTCTCATTTTTCGAATAAACGCCAGTGCTACCACTTTTAAAAATGTTTTAAAAATGAGGCAAATTCCCTTATGCAGGTTCCCAGCTTCTAATTTAAAGGCCTTTTCAATTTCTTCAAATATAAACAGAATATACTTCAAATAAATATATACAGATTTCGTGTACAAATAATGTAATTAAGGTCTACTAAAATGTTCACCCCCCAATACCGATATCGTCTGGACACTAGAAAATATCGTGATATGAATTTTCACTGATATGCCATCCGATATGCCAATGTGTGTCTTTCTCTGCATAGGATGATCAGCATGGACATCGAGCAGGTGATCACTTTGGGTCTCGCTCTGTTCCTGGCTGTGAAATATATTTTCTTCGAACAAGTGGAGATGGAGTCCACGCTCTCACTGAAAGTTCCCACTCCTGGCTCCTTGCTTTCACAAAAATGGTCTCCCGACCAATGCTGCCGGAAAGATGTGTCCAACTCCAACAAGCCCGAGAAGACCCCAACACCTCCTCCTGTTGTTACCAAAGAGGAAAGAGGTACAATTTAATTTCACCTGAAGGTTCTGCATTGACTTGAATGTGTTTCATTATGTATGTGTCCATCAGATCTGGTCATTCGGCCTCTTCCTGCTCAAAAAGAGCTCAAAAGCACTTTTGTGATTGGTGAGGATGAAGCTCTGCAAAAGGCTGACGCATGGGAGTCCAAGGTCAACGTTCCCAGTGGTCCCCGATCTGTGGAAGACTGTCTGTCCATTATGAAGGATGTAGAAGTAAGGATGGAATATCCTGATCCGTAAATCGAACTGTGATTGGTCTGTAGAGTCAATCTTGTTTGGTGGCATGAAGATGAACTCTGATTTCACTGTGCAACCGAAACCTGTAGTTATTTTTTACCTTGCCACTGACCCCTGGGATCTCTAATGAGATCTTCCACTAACTCTTTGCACTCTTACTTAACTAATTAGTCTCTGACGTTGGACGAGATCACAAGCTCGTAGTGAAACCATTTGACTTCCAAAGTAGACTTCTGCTGCCTAAATCCGAGTGTAATCACAGTTGGAGTGTGTATTTAAATATCACCTCTTCTGCCTTGTCAGATGGGTCCTCGGCACCTCAGCGATGAAGAAGTGATCGCCCTGGTGAACTCAAAGCACATACCAGCTTACAAATTGGAGTCCATGATGGAATCTCCGGAGAGGGGAGTCGTGATCCGGCGAAAGTTGCTTTCGCCCAAGTTTCCAGAACCTTCCGCTCTTACATGTCTGCCTTATAAAGATTATGACTACTCTAAGGTATAACTGGTTGTTATTTGTAGTTCTTGCTATCTTGGTAGTTTGAATACAATTTTTATTAGTTTCATATTATAATGTTATTATAATGACATTATAATTTATTTTAACTTGAGTAGACGCAAATTGGTGAATCTTGGATGCTTGGAGCATCGCTTATTTTAATATTTTAATTTTTTAAGTTTTTATATTTGTAAATCTTTACATTTTTAAATATTATTTAATTTAGTTATTATAAATATTAAAAAAATTACGTTTTTTTGTGAACGTTTAACAAAGTATGTAGAAATGTGAGAGGATAATTACATGTTGAAGGAACAAATCAAGTCGTTTTCTACTCATAATTCGTTGAATTGGCCTTGGATATGACACAATTTGGGAAATTTGCACTTGATTGGGAGTTAATATCCCTTTTCAGTTGGATTTTAATCATATAAATACATTGATTTGTTTTGGGGGTTTTTTTGTTTTAAAGTTGTCTTTTTTTTTTTTTCTCCCAAAAACCCAGCAAGCAAAAGAAAATTGTTGTCAGTGAATGAATCAGTTTAGTAAATGCACACAAACCCGGAGTCTTAAGTGTGTCTTGCCCAAGGACACGAAACTGGGGTTCGAGCCTGCAACCCTCAAGTGGCAGAATGTTCGTTTTAAAATGTATTTTAAATGTCAAATCGGCACCATGTGATAAATGTAGAGGACTATGCAATTAACATTTATGAGTAGATGACTCTTTAAATCATCTGAAGAGATATGAGTTACCAGTTGATTACCCACTTGAACCCACTGATTAGTCAGTCACTAAACATACTGTACGTCTCCCGACAACACAGACTTAAAATGGATAAAATTAAGGATACATTTCGAATAATTTATGAACTACCAACTATAAAACAATGTATCAAAGTGTACATAGTACAAACATTGTAACAAATGTACATGAATACATTCGGTGTTCTGTCGCTTGTATCATGACTTAAAAACTACGTATGTGTAACATGTAACACTGACTGTAGTAAATACAAATTGTCCTTACCGTTTTACATGTTCCAGGTTATGGGAACCTGTTGCGAAAACGTCATCGGTTACATGCCAGTACCTGTGGGAGTGGCAGGTCCTCTGCTCCTAGATGGAAAGCAGTTTCAAGTCCCCATGGCAACCACTGAGGGCTGTCTCATCGCCAGCACAAATCGAGGCTGCCGGGCTATAGCTGTAAGCATTGTCCATCGTTCAATAGGGTCATTATGAACATCCTAACATAGAAGTAAGACATTGGATTGTAATATTAATATATGTATAGTTCATAAAAATATTAATATTTTTATATTTATATTTATGTCAAACAATTACCGTACACTTTAATTTGAATTAATCAGTAATAATTAGACCGAAGATTAATTAATACATCTAATTTGTCGCACGTCCCCAACCAAATTAATTGCGATTAATTGCAAATAAATATCAGAAGCTTGTAATATTGAATATTGTGTTTACTGAAGTGTAAAATGTAAATGAATGTGAACTCAACACCAAATAAACACTCATTTAAATTTTTAGACTGTAATATAATTTTGTATAATTTTTGTTTAATTTGCAATATATTTTCTTTGTTTCTCAACAACATATTTGCAATAAACCACCAAGAACCTCAAAATTAACTGTTGGTTTGAAAGACACATCTCTTAAAACACAAGCATAAAAAATATATTTTCATGTTCAAGAGTTGTGTGAGTCACTTCTCCTCGATTCCTCATTTGCTATGTCAGAAATGATCAGCACATGTGCAGGTGCGAATGATTCAATTTTCCCTTCTTTATTAGCAAAGTGCGCTGCGATTTCAGCTTTGCAAAATACTGTACACATAATACTTTTGTTCTGTCTACGGATCCATTTGGCAAAGTGAAACTCTCCTTGCTCTTATTCATTACACGTTGCCACACCGGAAGTGAAAACTCGTGTCAAAAAAAAAAAAAAACTTGTGTTTAAAATAAGTAAGTCAATTATGCATTTTAAATTAATTGCTTGCGTTAACACATTCATTTTGACAGCCTTAATTTTTATTTAAGCTATATAATATATAACAATGTTTTTGGTAGATAGATTTTTTTTAATGAGTCCTTTTTGTGTAATTCTGTGTTGTGATTGGCTTTTCCAAAGTTGGCTGGCGGTGCGAGTAGTCGTGTCCTTGCAGATGCGATGACCAGAGGGCCAGTGGTGCGTCTGCCTTCGGCGTGTCAGGCAGCGGAGGTCAAGACCTGGCTGGAGAGCGCAGAGGGCTTCGGGTCTATCAAGAAGGCTTTTGACAATACCAGCAGGTTGGAAAATTTATCAGTCATTATTTGTCTTTAATCTAGAATTTCTTTTAAAAGCTAGAGTTATGTTGTTTTTGGCAGGTTTGCACGACTGGAAAAACTTCTGATTGGTCTTGCAAGTCGCAACCTTTACATTCGATTCCAATCCAAAACTGGGGATGCAATGGGAATGAACATGATCTCAAAAGTGAGTTGAATTATATTTTAGGAACTGTACATCTCACACTATTTATGTGCTTGAAAATTAGCCGCTAGTGTTTTCTATCAAATATTAAAAGAAGTGTTTCATTTCCTATAAATACAATAATATAAAATAAATAATAATAATAATAATATT
>SOMO01000015.1:1314460-1325143 GCA_028128575.1 Paedocypris carbunculus | reverse complement strand
AAAAAAAAAAAACGTACTACAGTAAGTGTATATTTTTCAGATGTATGAATAAGAGAGGGAAATAGTAAATAGTAAAAGTTAAAAATACAAATTATAAAAAAAAATCCAGATGTTTATTGGATCTTGTACAGAAAGTGCAGCAGTGACCACAAAAGTGTAGGAAAGATCTGCAAAATCTCTCCTCCTTCACACAGCGAGGGTGGATCAGTCTGCCATGTATTAGATACGGTACAGTGTATATAAAAATACCTATTGTCATAGTAATAAATATTTAGTTCATAGTTAACACGATAATTACATATCACTTTCACTTGACCATAAAAATAACCATAAAAAAATGAATGGACCATAAAAAAGACACAATTTGTCAATGTGTAAAAACTCTCCAAGTCTCTCCGTTCAGATTTATACATCTCATTCTAAGTGGATTTTTATAAACAGGTTTCTGTCTACTGGCCATTTACATTCAAACAGGCCAAGCGAGAACTGTTCAAAGTTGACTATTCTCTCCGAGATATTTGATATTCAACTTCCTGTTGCCCTATTCTTCCTGCTGTTATTTCACTTCATATTGCTCACAGTACGAGCAGTTAAACCCAAAAGACATCCTGGGCTTAAACCCTGTAATTTGCACAAATATGACACCAGGAAGGCCGCAGGATCCAACACCTAGACAATCAACAGCTGACACACTTTCCCAAGACACCTGTTTTTGTTCCACTTCACCGTATCCAGTGTGAACAGACTTTGCTCAGACACCTTAGACGGATTCGCCATTGTGCGTGAAAGCTGAATTTCAATTCAATTCAGCTTTATTCATAAAGCACTTTAAAAGCAACAAAGTTGGCCAAAGTGCTGTACACCACCAATAAAACCATTAAAACGTATCTAATATATAATAACAAGTATATAACAAGGGTAAAACAATAAACAGTAAAAGCCAACATCTCACACTGGTTAAAAAAGCCAAGGAAAAATAATGAGTTTTCAAAAGAGATTTAAACCTAGGGCCGACAACTGAGAAAGCTCGGACAGGTTTCCTCTTTGTTTTAGGCATAACCAGGAGTGAGTGGTCAGCTGAGCTAAGAGAGCGTGATGGTGTGTAAGACTGGAGGAGGTCAGTCAGATACTGTGGAGCAAAACCGTGTAGACCAGGGGTGAGCAAACTAAGGCTCGGGGGCCACATGCGGCTCTTTAAATATTTTAATACTAAAATAATAGTTAATACTTTTTTCTGCTTCAGATTTTTTTGTCCATTTCTTATTTTTTCGTTTGGACTTCTTGCACACGCTTCCCTTACTCTGATTGGCTGGTGAGAATGTGATAGAACCCTTTAGTGCTGGAACCCTTTGTCAAATGTTAGAACCCAATGTGGCCTAAAAGGTTTGCCCACCCCCGATGTAGACAGGGACCGGAAGGCAGAAGCCAATGAAGTGCTGCTATAAGGTTGGAGTAACGTGCTCTCGTCTTTTAGTGCCAGTTAAAAGCGTTGAGTTGTGAAGTTCAAGTTCAAGTTCTGAGCAAGGCGCTTTTCACAGTTTTAACTGAAGTGGGCACAAATTAAATCAAGAATCATTCTTGAAACACCCAGCTTTTTTTTTTACATCAAGAGCAAAGTGACATCAACACAGGCCTGATCATGGACAGTTATGAGGTGAAGAACATCCTTACGGTGATGATGGCTTTGCTGAGACATATGGATCCTCTACAGCCGAACTCCCTCTCATCCGCAGACCTGTAGTAACTCAGAATATTGCCCTTCAGCACGATCCAGCGGTCCTGCCATCCGTGAATGTAGTTGGTCCACTGCAGAAAAAACAACAGGTCGTGAACTGGATCAGAACTTCACATCACGCTGAAACACAACTGAACTAATACTAACGGAACGAGAGTAAAATTCTCAGTATGTCCTCAAACCAAATTTTTTTTGTAATAGTTTACGCCGTTAAAACGACGTTGCTCCTACTTTGCTGAGAGTGCAGCCGAGCTCGTCCAACAGGTCGGACTCCGGGTCCAAGTCCTCATCTGAAGCCGCCGAGCTCGAGTCCGAGTCCGAGTCCGACATCGGGCGGAAATTAGGACAAAACGCGTCGGTCGTCCTGCTTCTGCCAGTTTAATAACTCCAACATAAACGGACGTTCCGGTGCGCAGAAACAAACTCCTTGAGTCTAGACTCTAGTGTAAAGTAAAGCCCATCCTACTCTACCGTGACACATATGATCGAACTACGAACCTGCTAATGCTACTGCTTCGCGTTACGAGATTCGCTTGATCGGCGATATTTATAGCCGTGGAAAGTGCGCAAACTAATAAAAAAAGACGCGAAAGTGCTTTATTCTGCTGCTTTGGTCTGTACTCCTGACATTTTTGTAAACATTCAAGTTTACAAGTTGGATACGGATAGTTACCGCCATCTATCGGTTGTGAGGCGTATTACACAAACTCTTAAAAATGCAATCGCAAACAAATCGCCTTTAGAAAAAAACTGTCATAAAAAACTGTTATGACTCGAACAAACACAAGAAAAGCGAACAATTACACATTATAAATAGGCGGAAATCTTCAAATAGGCACACATGCGTCAATCTTTCCCTCTAGAGCTTTAGAATTTGCTTATGCATTTGTTGATTTGATCAAATATTACATAGTTTTTTGCAGAACCTAAAACCAAAAACTTTTTTTTTTACTTTTTGTCTGCAATGATTGTGCACTAAAAAGTTATGAATCAAACAAGACAAGCGAAAAATACAACATTGTACTAATATAAACAAAACAATTACAAATTATAAATAGGCAGAAATCTTCAAGTACTCACACACACTCAACAGTTTCCAGAGCTTTAGAATTTGCTTATGTATTTGTTGATTTGATCAAATATTACAGTTTTTGCAAAACCAAAAAACAACCTAAAAGTTCAAGTTATGAATCAAACATAAGAGCAAAAAATGTACCCATATAAACAAAACAATTGAAAATTATAAATAGCCAGAAATATTTATTTATTATTTATTTATTTTTATTTATTTATTTAAAAAAAAAAAATTGTAAAACCTGTTTTCAAAAACGTGTTTGCAACAGTGATTGTGCAGTAAACAAGTTATGAATCAAACAAGACGAGAAAAAAATGCAACATTGTATATAAACAAAACAGTTGCAAATTATAAATAAGCAGAAATCTTTGTCACACACTCAACCGTTTTCAGAGCTTTAGAATTTGCTTATGTATTTGTTGATTTGATCAAATATTACAGTTTTTGCAAAACCAAAAAACAACCTAAAAGTTCAAGTTATGAATCAAACATAAGAGCAAAAAATGTACCCATATAAACAAAACAATTGAAAATTATAAATAGCCAGAAATATTTATTTATTATTTATTTATTTTTATTTATTTATTTAAAAAAAAAAAATTGTAAAACCTGTTTTCAAAAACGTGTTTGCAACAGTGATTGTGCAGTAAACAAGTTATGAATCAAACAAGACGAGAAAAAAATGCAACATTGTATATAAACAAAACAGTTGCAAATTATAAATAAGCAGAAATCTTTGTCACACACTCAACCGTTTTCAGAGCTTTAGAATTTGCTTATGTATTTGTTGATTTGATCAAATATAAAATAAATGTTGAAAAACCTGAAAACAAAATTGTGTTTTGCAACAGTGATTGTGCAGTAAACAAGTTATGAATCAAACAAGACAAGCAACATATTAACAAAACATTTACAATTACATTGTTTATAGAATTTGAACAGTGATTGCTAACTTTTGTAAAAAATACTGAATTTTGTGAGATAATCAAATTGATCATTAATTCGAACAATTACCATCAGATTAGTGAAGACAAATAAAAACATGCTTAAGCAGGACTTTTGACTACGTAAACAAATGAACCTTCCTCCGGAACATTCCCAAAAAAATGCTCTTTGCCATCACAAAAACAGCACAAAAGTTCTTTATCCAGGAACATTTTACATAAACAAACAAAGTTTAAATGAAAACTCTTTGACCTTGTCGGTTAATGAAAGAGCACACACTCGCTTCCAAGGAATCTCACCAATCTGTCTGCACCAGTAAATTAGACACTCTACCTTTTGTATTTACATTTGCCTTTATGTCACACAAATGCAAATATTACAGAGTCAAATACCACCTGTATGTTATATTTACATTTATAACTCTAAAGACAATTGTACTTTACATACATGCTAAAAAGACCTGTGCATAAAAATATCAACGCACGCACGCACGCACACACACACACACAGACAATACTGAAATAATTTATTTCATCTCTAACATCTTTTTAACAAAAAATAAAACCTTTAAATTTGTATGAAAACTCAGAATGTCTCAAACTGTTACTACAGATTTTATTTTTAACTTTGACTCAAAAAAGTACAAATTAAAATGAAAAAAAAAAAAACATGGACTTTAAATGAGTAGAACTTATTTTTAAATTTGACTCAAAAAAGTACAAATTAAAACAGACAATTAAAAAATGTGGAGTTTTCATATTTATTTATTATTTTCTAAGTCCATATTTTTGAATTGTCCGTTTTAATTTTTACTTTTTTTGTGTCAAATTTAAAAATAAAATCTGTGGTAACAGCTTTTGGCAAAAATTGTATCCAGCTAAATTGGCTCCATTAAAAACTGAATAATAATAACAATAAATTACATGCACAATTGAATGCAATGAATGTTTCAATCGGGACCCAGATCTGCTAGCCACTTATCAATCTCACTCTCGTGGGACTCAGCATCCTTTTGCCAGTCAATATGCCATCTGAGATTAGCTATGACACTGGAGTATCTGTCCTTTAAGCTTTGCTTCCATTCAAGAAACTGCTTCTTATTGAACAGACGGACAGCTTGAGAAACCTTGGGATAATCCACAATGCTGCGCAGCAACTTGTCCAAATCTTGGCAAACGTCGGGAAAGAGAGATGCAACGTTCCTCAATTCAGAGTCATCTTTGGACAAATCTATAAAAACGGAATATGTTTTCTTGTTAAATAAAAAAGTAAAATAAAATAATATACTGTATTTATATACAGTACAATACAGTTATGCACTATAGAGATTAAATGTGTAAAAAATGTGCGAAAATCAATGTTATTCATATTTTATTTTATATTTGCTCATGTTTTTTTTGCTCATGCACTATTTAGTTTGTTTATAGTATTTTTGTTAGAATATTTGGTTCATTTTAGAAACAGTACAAGCTTGACCTTTGTTGTTTGCTTCTCTGTTGGCCTCGCCCACCTGGGGTTTGTGTACGTGACCAATAGGTTGTAGGTAGATCACGCAGGCAAGTGAGAGGATAAACAGCTTGGTTACGTGTAAAACTCGCTTGATAAAGAGGAAAACAAAGATGTATTTTGGGAGCAGAAATTGTTTGTTATTGGACTATGTTTACTTGATTTTGAACGAGAATTAAAGAACTATTTTTATATACACCTGGATTCTTGCATGCTTTATTCCGACCGTTCAAATTCTTTGACACATTAATATTAAATGCAAATCAATAATTTAATATGTTGAATGAAAATTGACCCCACACTAGGGCTTAGTAAAATATGGATCAGGTTTATTTTCATTGGATTTGAGATCACTAGATTCACTACTACTATGATCAACATTGTTTTTTTACTCATCCAAAATGTAGTGATATATTTTTGTAACATTTCAAAACATTTATTTAATTATACGTAGATTTCCAAGTAGACAAGCAATCCTAAATCCTAAAAGTTTTGTGATTGGTTGTCATTGAGAAATTACAGGTATGTAATATTTTTACATTTTATATTATAGAATCTATTTTTCTAAATCCAAATTCCAATAATTTTTATTTCATACCACAGAACATGTAGTAAAGATGCACACAAATATTTTCTACAGTAGCGTCTAGAGTAAGAGCGCAAGAGTTTAATTTTACTACCTGTTTACATCTCATTTTAATTTGCAGAAAGAGTGTACATTTTTGTTATTATTGTTTAATTTTGGTAAATTGTTAAGTATTATATTGAAAGCAGAACACTTCTTGTTAAACGGTTTATTTTTGTGATTAAGAAAATACTGTAGGCTACAGTACTATTTGTTGGTCAGTTGTGGTCTGTGCAATAAATATTAAAATCTATAAACCATATTGTGTTTTATTATTCACTATACTAATGATAATATTTACAATAATATATTGAATTTGACTGTTGTCTCACATTGTCCCACAACAATTTTAAAATAGTGTAGATGAATGTACAAAGCTTAATTATAATAATTATTTACATTCATTTAACATATTTAATATTAAGAGCAGTATTTAATATTTATTTGACAAATAAAAAAAAACAAGTAACGCAATAGTTACTTTCTCTGGTAATTAGTTACTTTTATAACAATGTAACTCAGTTGCTATTTGTGACAATTGTAACTAGTAACTGTAATTAATTACTTTTTCAAAGGGACATTCCCAACACTGGATATAGAACAAATGAAACAGAACTTACTAAAGAGTTGTGGAGGAACAGTCAAGCCATTCGCATATGTAATATACTTCCACTCAGCTCTCCTCAGCATATATGTGGAGGCGTTGGCATTGCAACCATGATATTCACTGAAAGCCCATTGAGGAAAAGAGTCAGGTGACTGGACAGTGATGCTGGAAACTATCGGAACCAAAGAGTGGCCACTGAGATGTGTTGGCCGAGGAATTCCAGCAAAATCTAACAAAACAATCAAGCATATATAAAACAATGGTTCACATTTTTATTCTTTATAAAAAAAAAAACAAGCTTTAATAATATTAATACTATTTAACATTAATATTTTAAGCTGCCATTTTAAATATCGTATTTATGCTAATATAAGCATTTTTCCCCCTGAGGGGTGCTTATAATTATTTCAGAAATGCTAAATAAGAGTGCAGAATTTTTCACATTTCAAGTCAGGAGCAATCACAAATAAATGGAAATACATCGTCCTCTTCCTTCTTTAAAAAATGGTTCCAGAGTCAGACGTGCATATATGCTTTTATTGGCTCAATAACAAATTGACTACGCAGCAGCGACACTTGGCAGTGGCTAAACAAAGTGTTAGAAATAGAAATTAACATTACACAAAAATTAATATAATGATTTATGCTCATTTTTTAAATCAGTAAGTTTGAGCTATGTACCATATATCTTCTATTAGTGGCCTGTCTCTTTTAGACGCCCATCTCCAATAAACGCCTGGTGTGAACGCGTCTTTCTAAATGCAAGCAGATGTTATTCTATAGAATTTTATTTAATATATTCTATATTATATAGCTTTCCTAGTAGCTCAGTCAGTAGAGCGTTGGTGTCGGATCATGGGTTCGATTCCAGGGAAAGCAGGAAATTGTTGATTTGAAAATTGTTGATTTGAAACTTGACTTGTAAGTCACTTTGGATAAAAGCGTCTGAGAAATGACTGTAAAGTAAACAATACAATATTCAATAAAATAAAATTCAATAAAAATTTCAGTTTTTTGGATAAGAGCCTGTCTCCATTAATAATTTAAAGAGCTGTCTGAATAATGTAATAACTATTGGAAAATATACGGTAAATACATTATTTACCCTAGATTTAAATGGAAAAAAAGCATTGTGCATTGTTCCCGTCGTACCAAGAATAGTAGGAAATATGTCAACTAGTGACACAGGTAGTTGGACTTCGAAACCGGACTTGACTTCAGGACCTGTGATGATCAGCGGGACATGAGAACTGCCTTCAAACATGGACATCTTGTAGAACTGCCTGTGCTCCATGGCTAAATCCCCATGATCGGCGGTGAAGATGACAACGGTCCGGTTTCGTAACCCAGCATCTCGCAGAGCAGAAATCACCTCACCTATGGGAGAAACAAACAGAAGCGGTTTTATCACTGGTTATTTATCAATGAATCTGCGCTTCTTGTCCTCTCACCCAGCATGCCGTCTGTTTCTGCACACATGGCGTAGTAATAGGCTCTTATAGTTGTGATTTCTTTCTCTGTGAAGTAGCCACTGCAGTTTTTGGTGAAGGTGGAGTAATAGTCCACAGGATGCATGTCTTCCAATCGCAGCCATTTTGGAATGGACACTTGTTCGTGAGAAACCTTGGAGAGGAAACACAAACGGTTACAGGTACGGTCTTGACCAATTCAAATTAAATCAAATAAAAATTTTGTCTGTCACGCACACAATCATACACGGCATGATATGCAGTGAAAGTGTTATGATAGTAATTTACAGTGGTACTAAATATAAGTAAAATGAGTGCTAAATATTAATAGAATATCAAGAACAGGAGATCAGAAATGACTAGAGTATGAATATGACAACACATTAGAAATGAACAGAAATTAGGAGAATATGACAAGAGAACAAAAATGAACAGAAAATGAACAGAATATACATTTGACAACTAGAGAACAGTAATGATCAAAAATTTAAAATACAAGAGAACAGAAATGAACAGAAAATATTAGAACGTGATTGACAAGAGATCAGAAATGGACAAAAAGAACAGAAAAGAACAGAATATATTGACAAGCGAACAGAAAGGAATAGGGAATGCATAATAGAATATATTGACAAGAGAACAGAAATGAACAAAAAAATAATATAATATGATTGACAAGAGAACAGTAATACACAGAAAATAATTTAATATGATTAGCAAGAGAACAGAAATGAATAGACAATACATAAAAGAATATGATTGACAAAAGAACAGAAACTAATAAAATATGATTGACAAGAGAACAGTAATGAACCGAAAATAATAGAATATGATTGACAAGCGAACAGTAAATGAATAGAAAACAATATAATATGATTAACAAGAAAACAGAAATAAACAGAAAATAATAGAATATGATTGGCAAGGGAACAGAAATGAATAGAAAATATTAAAACATATTGACAAGAGCACATAGAAGAACCGAAAATAATACAATATGATTGAGAAGAAAACAGAAATGAACATAAAATATTTGACAACGATTAACAAGAGAAGATAAATGAATAGAAAATAATAGAATGTGATTGATAAGAGATCAGAGAAGAACCGAAAATAATAAAATATGATTGGCAAGTCAATAGAAATGAACAGATAATAATAGAATATGATTGACAATAGAACAGAAATGAACAGACAATAATATAATGTGATTGACAAAAGATCAGAGAAAAACAGAAAATAAAAGAATATGATTGGCAAGGGAACAGTATTGAATAGAAAACATTAGAATATATTAAGAGAACAGAAATGAACAGAAAAGAATAGAATATGACTGGCAAGGGAACAGAAATGAATAGAAAATATTAGAATATGTATATTGACAAGAGAACAAAAATGAACAGAAAATAATAGAATATGATTGGCAAGGGAACAGAAATTAATAGAAAACATCAGAATATATTGACAAGGGAACAGAAATGAACAAAAAATAATAGAATATCATTGGCAAGGGAACAGAAATGAATAGAAAATATTAGAATATGTATATTGACGAGAACATAAATGAACAGAAAATAATAGAATATGATTGGCAAAGGAACAGAAATTATTAGACTATGCATATGAAGGGAAGACTATTATTCTTCTCAGACAGATCGCTCGCAGCAGCTTGCCTTGCTCAGCCAGTATGGAGAGGTGCGGAAAGTGGAACCTCCAGCGGTGGGACCGAGGCTTTCTGTGCGATATGGATGTGGAAGATTAAGGCCCAGGTACAGAGCAAAAGGCTGGGCGAGAGACGCCGCCGTGTGTCGGATCCAATGGACGGCAGCGTCAGTGATGTTCCAGTCTTTAGTCATGACTCTTTTGGTCGAAAGGTCACCCACCAGGTCAGCGACTGGACGACCCTCTTGCCTAAGCAAGAACGGCACATCTCGGGTCCAAGCCTCCACACGATTACTAAACACAAAGAGTTTATTAAGAAGGGCTGCATAATATAAACACAATACACTACTACTTTTCTTTCGGCTATTCCCTTTTCAGGGGTCACCACAGCGAGTCATCCCTTTCCACCTCATTCTATCCTGAGTATCTTCTACTCTGACCCCAGCCAACCTCATGTCCTCTCTTACAACATCCAAATATCTCCTCCTTGGTCGTCCTCTTGCCCTCTTCCCTGGCAGCTCCATCTCCAACATCCTTCTACCAATATATTCACTATCCCTCCTCTGCACATGTCCGAACCATCTCAGTCTGGCATCTCTGACTTTGTTGCTAACACAAGTAACGTGAGCTGTTCCTCTGACAATAAACCATTTCTTCAAATCTGCTTCCTCATTACTGGGTCACAGGGAGCTGGAGCCAATCCCAGCATCTTAAAGTGTGACACATTCACACTCTCACTCACACTAAGGGACAATTTCTGAGACTCCAGCTCTCCTGGACGCAGTTCTTTGGACTGTGGGGGGAAACTGGAGACTCGGAGGAAACCCACTAGTTTCCAGAGAGAGTATACAAGTACAACCTACTGTGCCATCGTACCTGGCTGTCTGACAACTAAGAGTGCACAAATCTAGATATCTTAAATTGTGTGGACATACTCCAACTATAACCTCGGGTTGACATAATTGGGTAATTATTTTTCCAAGAAATGTGTTTCCCAGCCTGATGAAAGTTCTGGATGTCGAAGTTCATTTTCCAGAAAGTCAAATTAAATCAAATAAA